>CM054179.1:24612616-24685116 GCA_028829895.1 Sinotaia quadrata | reverse complement strand
TACAGCCCATATTAAAAAGTAATGACAATAATATTGAACCTTTACAGTATCTTTTTCTATTTCGAAGCAATATAACAACATTTTTTAAAAACTAAACTGTACCTAAATGCAGGCGAAGACGCAATAATATGATGAAAAACTAATTGCGCACATCGTATTTCTTGTTAACTTTGTTTTATTTTCCTACTCCAGTTTAAGAAGGGAGGGGAACGTTTCAGTAAAGATGTAAAATTATGCTCATTTATATCCAAATATATGCTTGTAGCTGAGTACTTATAGAAATAATTATTAATAATATTACCTCAGTACATCAGAAATTAGGTAAGACTAGCAGTATCAGTAATAAAGGTAACAATTTAAAGAATAGGATAACTACATTTTAAAAGTTTTCTGTATAAGTAATAAAGCTGTAAGGTACATTTACTTAGAAATTCGATTCTGAAACGAACCCCTTTAAGTTTCTGCATGCTTGCTGTTATTTGTATTTGTTGTGTGGATGTGAATAATGAAATTAAGTATATACAGTTTCACTTTCCACTTGAAATAGACCAATAATTTCCCTGTTTCATTTAGTGTGACTTCCTAAACAACGTGAACACTTTACAAATGAATAGTCGTATAATTATTTAATATTTGTATGACATTCTTGTGGTTTATAGTTGATTCTTACTGAAAATTGTTTTATGACTGAAACAATCATATTTTGCGAAACAGGGGTGTATGCGAAGTAACTCCGTCATCAGCAGGTCAAATGAACGAGTCCTTTTGTGTCTGATCTACATAATAATTTTTAATAATATTGTGTAGCCAATGACACTTAGTAAATGGCTATTATTATTATTATTCAGTCTCTTTCCACGACTTCTGTTTGACTGTCGGCTGTGATCCAAGGTCTCGGAATCTTACCAAGATTCTGGGAGATCCAAGGTTTTACGGAGGATGTGGGCACTTCCGAGGAGCGCTGCTTTGAGTAGTGGAGCGATTCTGTGGTTTCCAGGGAGTTTATTCAGGTAGCCTTCCAATTCTGATGTTATGTTCCCCAAGGCTCCTATCACTATTGGTATCACTTCTGCTTTTACATTCCACAGTCTCTGGATTTCTAATCTGAGGTCTTGGTATTTTTCTATTTTTTCTCTTTCTTTTGTTTTTATGTTTCTATCACTTGGAACAGCGACATCAATAATTGTTACTGTTCTGTTGGACTTATTGAGAACTACAATGTCTGATCGTCTTGCAGGAATCACCCGGTCTGTTCTTATCTGGAAGTCCCATAGTATTTTGACTTCTTCTGTTTCGGTGACAGAATTATAATATTATTATTATTATTCAGTCTCTTTCCACGACTTCTGTTTGACTGTCGGCTGAGATCCTAGGTCTCGGAATCTTACCAAGATTCTGGGAGATCCAAAGTTTTACGGAGGATGTGGGCACTTCCGAGGAGCGCTGCTTTGAGTAGTGGAGCGATTCTGTGGTTTCCAGGGAGTTTATTCAGGTAGCCTTCCAATTCTGATGTTATGTTCCCCAAGGCTCCTATCACTATTGGTATCACTTCTGCTTTTACATTCCACAGTCTCTGGATTTCTAATCTGAGGTCTTGGTATTTTTCTATTTTTTCTCTTTCTTTTGTTTTTATGTTTCTATCACTTGGAACAGCGACATCAATAATTGTTACTGTTCTGTTGGTCTTATTGAGAACTACAATGTCTGGTCGTCTTGCAGGAATCACCCGGTCTGTTCTTATCTCGAAGTCCCACAGTATTTTGACTTCTTCTGTTTCGATGACTGCTTCTGGTTGATGCATCCATGTTCTTTCTGGGGTTTTTATGCCATAGTTCTCACACATATTTTATTATTATTATTATTATTATTATTCAGTCTCTTTCCACGACTTCTGTTTGATTGTCGGTTGTGATCCTAGGTCTCGGAATCTTACCAAGATTCTGGGAGATCCAAGGTTTGACGGAGGATGTGGGCACTTCCGAGGAGAGCTGCTTTGAGTAATGGAGCGATTCTGTGGTTTCCAGGGAGTTTATTCAGGTAGCCTTCCAATTCTGATGTTATGTTCCCCAAGGCTCCTATCACTATTGGTATCACTTCTGCTTTTACATTCCACAGTCTCTGAATTTCTAATCTGAGGTCTTGGTATTTTTCTATTTTTTCTCTTTCTTTTGTTTTTATGTTTCTATCACTTGGAACAGCGACATCAATAATTGTTACTGTTCTGTTGGACTTATTGAGAACTACAATGTCTGGTCGTCTTGCAGGAATCACCCGGTCTGTTCTTATCTCGAAGTCCCATAGTATTTTGACTTCTTCTGTTTCGGTGACTGCTTCTGGTTGATGCATCCATGCTCTTTCTGGGGTTTTTATGCCATAGTTCTCACACAGATTTCTATGTATGTGTTTTGCCACTTCATTGTGTCGTTTGGTGTATTCTGTTCCAGCCAGAACCTGACATCCAGATAGTATGTGTTCTGTTGTCTCATCCATGGATTTGCAAAGTCTACATTTGGAATCATTTGAAATTTTCATGATTTTCGTTTTGTGTGCTTTGGTGTTGAGTGCTTGATCTTGTGCAGCTGTTATGAGTGCTTCTGTTTCTGCTTTCAATCCTGCCTCTTTCAACCATTTGTACGTTGATTGCTTTGTTGATATTTCGTCTGCTTGTCGTACATATTGGCCATGTAGAGGTTTCTGTCTCCAGGTATGTGCTAGTTCTTGCTTCGTTATTATTATTATTATTATTATTCAGTCTCTTTCCACGACTTCTGTTTGACTGTCGGCTGTGATCCAAGGTCTCGGAATCTTACCAAGATTCTGGGAGATCCAAGGTTTTACGGAGGATGTGGGCACTTCCGAGGAGCGCTGCTTTGAGTAGTGGAGCGATTCTGTGGTTTCCAGGGAGTTTATTCAGGTAGCCTTCCAATTCTGATGTTATGTTCCCCAAGGCTCCTATCACTATTGGTATCACTTCTGCTTTTACATTCCACAGTCTCTGGATTTCTAATCTGAGGTCTTGGTATTTTTCTATTTTTTCTCTTTCTTTTGTTTTTATGTTTCTATCACTTGGAACAGCGACATCAATAATTGTTACTGTTCTGTTGGACTTATTGAGAACTACAATGTCTGGTCGTCTTGCAGGAATCACCCGGTCTGTTCTTATCTCGAAGTCCCATAGTATTTTGACTTCTTCTGTTTCGGTGACTGCT
Organism: Sinotaia quadrata; assembly: GCA_028829895.1. Taxonomy (NCBI): domain Eukaryota; kingdom Metazoa; phylum Mollusca; class Gastropoda; order Architaenioglossa; family Viviparidae; genus Sinotaia; species Sinotaia quadrata. The sequence goes on along the minus strand of CM054179.1, from coordinate 24,681,907 downwards.
TCTGGTTGATGCATCCATGCTCTTTCTGGGGTTTTTATGCCATAGTTCTCACACAGATTTCTATGTATGTGTTTTGCCACTTCATTGTGTCGTTTGGTGTATTCTGTTCCAGCCAGAACCTGACATCCAGATAGTATGTGTTCTGTTGTCTCATCCATGGATTTGCAAAGTCTACATTTGGAATCCTTTGAAATTTTCATGATTTTCGTTTTGTGTGCTTTGGTGTTGAGTGCTTGATCTTGTGCAGCTGTTATGAGTGCTTCTGTTTCTGCTTTCAATCCTGCCTCTTTCAACCATTTGTACGTTGATTGCTTTGTTGATATTTCGTCTGCTTGTCGTACATATTGGCCATGTAGAGGTTTCTGTCTCCAGGTATGTGCTAGTTCTTGCTTCGTTGTTTTCTTCCATGTTTCTTTGTCTGTTTCTGGTGGTTGTAATAGTCCACTCATTTTTACTAATTCTATCAGTGGATCATCTTTATTGTTATTCCAGATGTAGTCCACAATGCCAATGACTTCTCCTTCAATGACATTTTTAATTTTCTTCAGACCTCTGCCTCCCATATTTCGAGATACATAGAGTCTGTCTACGTCTGCTTTGGGGTGTAAGGCTTTATGTATTGTGAGTAGTTTTCTTGTTTTCCTGTCCAGTTCATTTATTTCATTTGCTGTCCAATCTATGATACCTCCAGTGTAGCTTACTACAGGTATTGCGTATGCATTAAGGGCTTGTATTTTGTTATTATTATTATTATTATGTTTTTATGTTTCTATCACTTGGAACAGCGACATCAATAATTGTTACTGTTCTGTTGGTCTTATTGAGAACTACAATGTCTGGTCGTCTTGCAGGAATCACCCGGTCTGTTCTTATCTCGAAGTCCCACAGTATTTTGACTTCTTCTGTTTCGATGACTGCTTCTGGTTGATGCATCCATGTTCTTTCTGGGGTTTTTATGCCATAGTTCTCACACAGATTTCTATGTATGTGTTTTGCCACTTCATTGTGTCGTTTGGTGTATTCTGTTCCAGCCAGAACCTGACATCCAGATAGTATGTGTTCTGTTGTCTCATCAATGGATTTGCAAAGTCTACATTTGGAATCATTTGAAATTTTCATGATTTTCGTTTTGTGTGCTTTGGTGTTGAGTGCTTGATCTTGTGCAGCTGTTATGAGTGCTTCTGTTTCTGCTTTCAATCCTGCCTCTTTCAACCATTTGTACGTTGATTGCTTTGTTGATATTTCGTCTGCTTGTCGTACATATTGGCCATGTAGAGGTTTCTGTCTCCAGGTATGTGCTAGTTCTTGCTTCGTTGTTTTCTTCCATGTTTCTTTGTCTGTTTCTGGTGGTTGGAATAGTCCACTCCTTTTTACTAATTTTATCAGTGGATCATCTTTATTGTTATTCCAGATGTAGTCCACAAGGCCAATGACTTCTCCATCAATGACATGTTTAATTTTCTTGAGACCTCGGCCTCCCATTTTTCGAGATACATAGAGTCTGTCTACGTCTGCTTTTGGGTGTAAGGCTTTATGTATTGTTAGTAGTTTTCTTGTTTTCCTGTCCAGTTCATTTATTTCATTTGCTGTCCAATCTATGATACCTCCAGTGTAGCTTACTACAGGTATTGCGTATGCATTAAGGGCTTGTATTTTGTTCGCCCCATTTAGCTTGGATTTCAGGATTTGTCTAACACGTTTTTCATATTCTCTCTTAACTTTGGACTTCACTTCTCTCTGCATATTTTCTTGATGTTGTAGTATCCCAAGATACTTATATCCATTTTCTATTGAAACATCCTTGATTTTTCCGATGTCGAATTGCAGGCCCTCTGTTGTTTTGACCTTGCCTTTCTGGATGACAATTCGTCCACATTTCTCAAGGCCGAATTTCATGTTGATGTCTTCACTGCAGATCTTGACAGTATTGATCAGTGATGTGATGTCACTTTCATTTTTACCGTACAGCTTGAGATCATCCATGTACAGTAGATGGCTGATAACCTGTCCTGCTTTCATTTTGTATCCTAACCCTGTTTTCTGGATCACGTGACTGAGAGGGTTCAGGGCAATGCAGAACAGCAGTGGCGATAGTGAATCACCTTGAAAGATTCCACAATTTATTGCTATGTCTGCAATATTTGTGTTGTTGCATGTGAGTGTGGTTTTCCAGTTTTTCATTGACTCCTGAATTAGGTTCTGTATTGATGGCGCTATTTTGTACAATTTTAATGTTTCAATTATCCATGAATGTGGGACTGAGTCATAGGCCTTTTGATAGTCAATCCATGCCATTGCAAGATTTGTTCTTCGTTTCTTGCTGTCAGTCACTATTGCCTTATCAATTGCCAATTGGTCCTTCGTTCCTCTGCTGCCTGGTCTAGCACCCTTTTGTTCATAGTTTAGAATTTTGTTTGTTTCAAGATGAGTCATGATTTTGTTAGCTATAATTCCTGATAGTAACTTCCAGGTGGTTGATAGGCATGTGATTGGTCGATAGTTGTTTGGTATTGCGCCTTTCTGTGTATCTTTCATAATCAGACTTGTTTTTCCCTTTACCATCCATGCTGGTAAGGTTCCTGGTTTGATTAGTATGTCTTGCAGTTGTTCACCAAGTCTGCCATGTAAGGAAGTAAACTTTTTCAGCCAGAATATTTGTATTTGATCTGGTCCTGGGGCTTTCCAGTTTGCCATATTTCGAACCTTCTTCTTAATGTCTTTCTCACTGATTGTTACGGTGCATTGTTCAGGTGTTTCTTTATGATCAACTTTCAGTTCTTGAATCCATTTGGCGGAAGTGTTATGCGTATTTGTATTGCTCCAAATGTTTTCCCAGAAGGTCTTAGTATCATGAATGTTTGGTATTTGTTGTTCTGTTCTGAAATTTCCTTTAAATTCTTGGTATAGTCTTCCAGGGTCAGTTCGGAATATTTTGTTCTGTTGGAATTGCTGACCTCTTGCAATGTATCTCTTCAGACGGTGACTGAGTCCTTGAAGTCTTTGCTTTGCATCTTCTATTGCAGTCTTAGTGTTTCTGCAGTTGAGATGGTATTTGGCGACCAATCTTGCCTTCATTTTCCCCTTATTTTGTTCTGCTGCTGTCATTTGGCTTATTTCTCTTCTAGTACACTCTATTTTCTTTTCTATTCTTTTCTTCCATGGTGGTATTGATGGTTTCTGTGTTTGTACTGTGTCTGGCCTTATATATCTTTCAATTACCTTTGCGGTGGCGTATATTAGACAGTTGGTTTCTGTAATATCTTTTGTGGGGATATGTTTTAATACTTCATTTGCATTCTCAATTGCTATCCATAGATCTTTGCTGTTTTGCAGCCTTCTTGTTGGTGTTCTGTCTTCATATGACTTATTTTTGTCCATGAAGCATTTTATGTCTTCAAACAAGCGTTGCTGTTCTCCAGTGAAGTGGGATGGGATTTCCCCAACGAAGTTATCAACTAGAATTGACTGTTGTGATATTGTGAAATTTTCAATGACTTCAGTGTCATTGTATCGGGTTGTAGTGTTCTCTTGTTGTTGTTCTATCTCTTGTATTTCAAGAGCTGTAAGAAGCCTATTTTGTAATATCACTCTCTTCTGATCTAGGAGCCGTTGTTCTCTAATCATATCATCTGGATGTTTTTTTAGCCAGTGTTCATATTATTATTATTATTATTATTATTATTATTATTATTATTATTATTATTCAGTCTCTTTCCACGACTTCTGTTTGACTGTCGGCTGTGATCCTAGGTCTCGGAATCTTACCAAGATTCTGGGAGATCCAAATTTTTACGGAGGATGTGGGCACTTCCGAGGAGCGCTGCTTTGAGTAGTGGAGCGATTCTGTGGTTTCCAGGGAGTTTATTCAGGTAGCCTTCCAATTCTGATGTTATGTTCCCCAAGGCTCCTATCACTATTGGTATCACTTCTGCTTTTACATTCCACAGTCTCTGGATTTCTAATCTGAGGTCTTGGTATTTTTCTATTTTTTCTCTTTCTTTTGTTTTTATGTTTCTATCACTTGGAACAGCGACATCAATAATTGTTACTGTTCTGTTGGTCTTATTGAGAACTACAATGTCTGGCCGTCTTGCAGGAATCACCCGGTCTGTTCTTATCTCGAAGTCCCACAGTATTTTGACTTCTTCTGTTTCGATGACTGCTTCTGGTTGATGCATCCATGTTCTTTCTGGGGTTTTTATGCCATAGTTCTCACACAGATTTCTATGTATGTGTTTTGCCACTTCATTGTGTCGTTTGGTGTATTCTGTTCCAGCCAGAACCTGACATCCAGATAGTATGTGTTCTGTTGTCTCATCCATGGATTTGCAAAGTCTACATTTGGAATCATTTGAAATTTTCATGATTTTCGTTTTGTGTGCTTTGGTGTTGAGTGCTTGATCTTGTGCAGCTGTTATGAGTGCTTCTGTTTCTGCTTTCAATCCTGCCTCTTTCAACCATTTGTACGTTGATTGCTTTGTTGATATTTCGTCTGCTTGTCGTACATATTGGCCATGTAGAGGTTTCTGTCTCCAGGTATGTGCTAGTTCTTGCTTCGTTGTTTTCTTCCATGTTTCTTTGTCTGTTTCTGGTGGTTGGAATAGTCCACTCCTTTTTACTAATTCTATCAGTGGATCATCTTTATTGTTATTCCAGATGTAGTCCACAAGGCCAATGCCTTCTCCTTCAATGACATGTTTAATTTTCTTGAGACCTCGGCCTCCCATTTTTCGAGATACATAGAGTCTGTCTATGTCTGCTTTTGGGTGTAAGGCTTTATGTATTGTGAGTAGTTTTCTTGTTTTCCTGTCCAGTTCATTTATTTCATTTGCTGTCCAATCTATGATACCTCCAGTGTAGCTTACTACAGGTATTGCGTATGCATTAAGGGCTTGTATTTTGTTTGCCCCATTTAGCTTGGATTTCAGGACTTGTCTAACACGTTTTTCATATTCTCTCTTAACTTTGGACTTCACTATTATTATTATTATTATTCAGTCTCTTTCCACGACTTCTGTCTGACTGTCGGCTGTGATCCAAGGTCTCGGAATCTTACCAAGATTCTGGGAGATCCAAGGTTTTACGGAGGATGTGGGCACTTCCGAGGAGCGCTGCTTTGAGTAGTGGAGCGATTCTGTGGTTTCCAGGGAGTTTATTCAGGTAGCCTTCCAATTCTGATGTTATGTTCCCCAAGGCTCCTATCACTATTGGTATCACTTCTGCTTTTACATTCCACAGTCTCTGGATTTCTAATCTGAGGTCTTGGTATTTTTCTATTTTTTCTCTTTCTTTTGTTTTTATGTTTCTATCACTTGGAACAGCGACATCAATAATTGTTACTGTTCTGTTGGTCTTATTGAGAACTACAATGTCTGGTCGTCTTGCAGGAATCACCCGGTCTGTTCTTATCTCGAAGTCCCACAGTATTTTGACTTCTTCTGTTTCGATGACTGCTTCTGGTTGATGCATCCATGTTCTTTCTGGGGTTTTTATGCCATAGTTCTCACACAAATTTCTATGTATGTGTTTTGCCACTTCATTGTGTCGTTTGGTGTATTCTGTTCCAGCCAGAACCTGACATCCAGATAGTATGTGTTCTGTTGCCTCATCCATGGATTTGCAAAGTCTACATTTGGAATCATTTGAAATTTTCATGATTTTCGTTTTGTGTGCTTTGGTGTTGAGTGCTTGATCTTGTGCAGCTGTTATGAGTGCTTCTGTTTCTGCTTTCAATCCTGCCTCTTTCAACCATTTGTACGTTGATTGCTTTGTTGATATTTCGTCTGCTTGTCGTACATATTGGCCATGTAGAGGTTTATTATTATTATTATTATTATTATTATTATTATTATTATTATTCAGTCTCTTTCCACGACTTCTGTTTGACTGTCGGCTGAGATCCTAGGTCTCGGAATCTTACCAAGATTCTGGGAGATCCAAAGTTTTACGGAGGATGTGGGCACTTCCGAGGAGCGCTGCTTTGAGTAGTGGAGCGATTCTGTGGTTTCCAGGGAGTTTATTCAGGTAGCCTTCCAATTCTGATGTTATGTTCCCCAAGGCTCCTATCACTATTGGTATCACTTCTGCTTTTACATTCCACAGTCTCTGGATTTCTAATCTGAGGTCTTGGTATTTTTCTATTTTTTCTCTTTCTTTTGTTTTTATGTTTCTATCACTTGGAACAGCGACATCAATAATTGTTACTGTTCTGTTGGTCTTATTGAGAACTACAATGTCTGGTCGTCTTGCAGGAATCACCCGGTCTGTTCTTATCTCGAAGTCCCACAGTATTTTGACTTCTTCTGTTTCGATGACTGCTTCTGGTTGATGCATCCATGTTCTTTCTGGGGTTTTTATGCCATAGTTCTCACACAGATTTCTATGTATGTGTTTTGCCACTTCATTGTGTCGTTTGGTGTATTCTGTTCCAGCCAGAACCTGACATCCAGATAGTATGTGTTCTGTTGTCTCATCCATGGATTTGCAAAGTCTACATTTGGAATCATTTGAAATTTTCATGATTTTCGTTTTGTGTGCTTTGGTGTTGAGTGCTTGATCTTGTGCAGCTGTTATGAGTGCTTCTGTTTCTGCTTTCAATCCTGCCTCTTTCAACCATTTGTACGTTGATTGCTTTGTTGATATTTCGTCTGCTTGTCGTACATATTGGCCATGTAGAGGTTTCTGGCTCCAGGTATGTGCTAGTTCTTGCTTCGTTGTTTTCTTCCATGTTTCTTTGTCTGTTTCTGGTGGTTGTAATAGTCCACTCATTTTTACTAATTCTATCAGTGGATCATCTTTATTGTTATTCCAGATGTAGTCCACAAGGCCAATGACTTCTCCTTCAATGACATGTTTAATTTTCTTCAGACCTCTGCCTCCCATATTTCGAGATACATAGAGTCTGTCTACGTCTGCTTTGGGGTGTAAGGCTTTATGTATTGTGAGTAGTTTTCTTGTTTTCCTGTCCAGTTCATTTATTTCATTTGCTGTCCAATCTATGATACCTCCAGTGTAGCTTACTACAGGTATTGCGTATGCATTAAGGGCTTGTATTTTGTTCGCCCCATTTAGCTTGGATTTCAGGACTTGTCTAACACGTTTTTCATATTCTCTCTTAACTTTGGACTTCACTTCTCTCTGCATATTTTCTTGATGTTGTAGTATCCCAAGATACTTATATCCATTTTCTATTGAAACATCATTGATTTTTCCGATGTCGAATTGCAGGCCCTTTGTTGTTTTGACCTTGCCTTTCTGGATGACAATTCGTCCACATTTCTCAAGGCCGAATTTCATGTTGATGTCTTCACTGCAGATCTTGACAGTATTGATCAGTGATGTGATGTCACTTTCATTTTTACCGTACAGCTTGAGATCATCCATGTACAGTAGATGGCTGATAACCTGTCCTGCTTTCATTTTGTATCCTAACCCTGTTTTCTGGATCACGTGACTGAGAGGGTTCAGGGCAATGCAGAACAGCAGTGGCGATAGTGAATCACCTTGAAAGATTCCACAATTTATTGCTATGTCTGCAATATTTGTGTTGTTGCATGTGAGTGTGGTTTTCCAGTTTTTCATTGACTCCTGAATTAGGTTCTGTATTGATGGCGCTACTTTGTACAATTTTAATTTTACAAAAGGGTGCTAGACCAGGCAGCAGAGGAACAAAGGACCAATTGGCAATTGATAAGGCAATAGTGACTGACAGCAAGAAACGAAGAACAAATCTTGCAATGGCATGGATTGACTATCAAAAGGCCTATGACTCAGTCCCACATTCATGGATAATTGAAACATTAAAATTGTACAAATTATTATTATTATTATTATTATTATTATTATTATTATTATTATTATTATTATTAATTAATTAATTAATCGCATATAACTAATTACAAATGATGAGAATCTTAATTTATATTATTAATAATTCTCCAGCAGAACCCACTCGTTTCTCTCTTGGCAGATATGCGGGTCTGTAAACATTTTCTCTCTTCCACCACATTAAAGACAAACATTTACCGTCACTATATTTCCATAGGTGGAAAAATCTTACTTAAAGAGAAGGCAAATCCGTTTTTAAACTATATTTATTGATTCCCCTCAAGAATAAGGTCATCAGTGTGTGTGAAAATTTCAATAAATGTAACAATCAAAACAATGAAAAAATACATAACTCCAATATTTCCATGAAAAAATGTTTGAATAATTTTATACTACAGTCTTATATCTTAAAATACAATTCAATATTTTATGTCAATACAAATCTCAAGATGTTTCGAATCAGAAAAAACCCCCGAGTTATTTATTATAAAACCTGATTTAGGTGCTGTCTTATCAGTCTTTCAGCAAAGCAAAAAAGTTATTGTTCAGTTTGATTTCCACATTTCATCCTCATAGTAAAAACACAGATTCTCTGCTTATTCTCTCGACCTAATCTGGTCGTTTATTTGCCATGGCAATTCCTTGAAGCACAGCAGCAATTGTAGCTATTTCTATTAATTTCTCTGTAACTGAAATCGAGCGAGTTCAGGTACAGCGGTATTTACCACCTTACGTCAATGGAATGCATTGTATTCTTACACATATGCACTGCAGTAGAGGCTTCCCATGGTCACAGCAGTGATAACCAATAAACCAAGAGATTCAAATAATATATGGAAAGACTGCTTGACCCTGTAAAATATAATCAAGGAACAAGTGCTAAGTTTCCAGTTTACTCCATCTTTAACTCCATGCATTCTTATATTCAAGTCTCAACTTACAGTTTTCTGCAACAGTATTTATTAGCCCAATATACACACACACATTTAGCATAACAAATAAAACATTATAGTTTTATGAGCAGTTTCATTAGAACTATGTCAAGTGTTTAGCATACTATATAAGAATATCTTAGTTCAAACATTTGTAGAAATAATAGTCTACTCCATAATACACCTCTACTTAAAACACAAGCATAGCATATCAATAGCAAAGTCAATAAATGTATTAAATCAACAATCAAATATACATAAAACAAATACAATGAAAAGATTTTTTGACATTAATATATCTATAAACCATGTTCGAATAATTTCAATATTCAATATTATATCCTAACACATAATTCAACTGAGGATCAATATAAATAACAGAATAGTTCTTATTAGAGAACAGAAGTGTCTATATAAATAACAGAACAGTTCTTATTAGAGAACAGTAATGGAGTTATAGAGATTATAGCGATAATAGTTTGTTTGTAACCTTCTCTAGATGAAGCTGCAATAGTCTTACAATACTCTTTGTATGCTTTCATAACAAAGTCACAAGCTTATTGTTCAAGGAAATTGTCAGTTTCATGTATTTCCCTTGCACATTGTAGAACACGTATGAGCCACTATTCTCTCGAGGCTAACGTGGGCACTCTGCTGTATTAGCTCCCTCAAGCAAAACAACAATTGTAGCAATTTCCAGTAACTTCCTTGTACCAGAAATTGTTCGAAGTAGTCAGCATACTTTGCCACCATACATCAACATAGTGCACTATACACTTACATAAGAATCTCCACTCTCATTTCTGTGATGATTTATATCCATGAAATTGATATCACACACACACACACACACACACACACACACACACACACACACAAACACACACACACACACACGCACACATCTATGCTAGTATAAACTGTACGATTGTCCATTGTCCAACATTATTTGATCAATGCTGTGATGTAATATAAATGTCAATGCTCTTTCATTATATTCATATGTTGTATATTTGATTGTTGATTTAAAAAAGTCAATAAAATATATTTTCAAAAATGATTAGAGATTAGATTCATGCCAAACAAATTCAAAATTAGCTTAAAAGATATCACACTTTCTGACCTTCCAGACAAACAATTACCTTTCAGAACATTTAAGTCAGTATTAATGATTTTCTGATGATCAGTCTTGTAGAATTGTGCTAAAACATTATGCGAATGTTGGTCTGATCATAAATGCTTATGTAAATGAACCATTATTTCTATGTTCACTAATCTGACTACGTTGTATATGACTGTATGAGAAAGTAAAATATTTCTGCACATGTGCTATCATTCCATGTATCTTTATAATTTTTTTCGTCGCAAACACAATGTTGCACGTTAAAATACATACTGTATTGCTGGCTAGTTTCGCATCAACTCAAATGCAAACACACACACTGAAGACCGATATGTATTTATGATGATTTAATATTACATTAAAGACGGCAAATTAATCAATGTTCAGGAAAACAAATAAACGAACAACCAAACAACAACAACTAAGAAAATAAAATTGTAATTTGAATAAGAAATGTATATGTAAAATTGTAATTGTTTGTTATAAAGGTCACTTCTCTTTTCATTATGCCAACTTTGTGTGACGGTGTCCTCTCATTGTCTTTTTGTAATGCATCCAATCTTAATTTTGTTTTTCTTTGTACAACATATAGGTTAGTATAAATAAAAAACGCATGATCAAAATTGGTAATATTATACACAGTGTTAAATGTAACAAAGACCTTTACTAATAAAATTCGCCTAAGTCAAGAAAACGAGTAAAATATTACATACATCTATGATTATGATATACATAAAAGAATATGTTTTGCTTTATTTTAATGTGAGATATCAGTCCTTAATAAACGTTTCTCGAGTGTTAGATTTAAAGAGAATTTGGACATAATTTTCTTTTGTAAATGTCGGTTGATAAGACTCCAATAAAAGTAAGAATAATTAAATTCCTATCTCAAATTTGTGTACCGGTCTTAAAATAAAGAGCTTTCCTTTGATTAGATAAATTATGTGTGCATGTGATTACTGTTGGTGTTTTCCTTTTAATTCACTCTTTGACCTTGATGGTGAAAATAAACGCCGTTGAATGTATATGTAGTATAAAGAGAAAGAAAATGCATGTCTATGGTCCGAGTCTAACAGTTGTAAAGAAATCAATATATTTCATTGATGTGCAAAAGGACTACTTGTATATATTCAGTTTTCACAACGAATAGTTTTACATTCACTAAAGTATTGATGAACATGTTAGTTTATTGTATATACTTAATAATCGGGCACCTTGCAAGATTTGTCATTTTAAAAAAGTACATTAATTTTTAACTAATTATAATTTTACCTGTGTGTATAGAACTTCGGGCCTTTATAATTTCTTATATCTCGATTTCCTTTTAATATGAAGCTAATTATAAATGAATATATAAACTAAATTTGTTACATTTTATTTATTGTGTTTATACATAGGTTGAATTCATAATAACTCCTTTCATAAACCAGCATTCTTCTCTTAAGGAAATACCTCACCCCAGAGAACCAAGGTGTATTTCATTCATGCAATACAGCGACAATAATTTAAATATTAAACGAAATATGTTTCTTAGTATATTACATGAAATTGTATCACATCAAAAACTCAAACACGCAAACATATCGCAAAAAAACACACACACTCTCACTCTCTCTGTAAATACGTATATTTCCTTTTTATAATATTTGGGTATATAATATTGCGATTATTATCATACAAAAGAATTAACACTTATGACATATATGACACTTTATGTTTAAAGAAACATATAAATTTACAATATTAATTATGTATTCTTATTTCATGTTTCACATTCTAATGTTTATATAGATATAGCTGCCAATTGAAGACATAATATGTTGCATTGAATAATGTAGAGACTTAACACTACAATGACCACTTACCTTTAAAATGTCAGTCGCATTAAAATTTAAAAAAAGGGTTTTGGAGAAATAATACGTGGAGAAAATGTTTCAATTACTGTAAAGTGAAAACTTGTATGAACAACATCTATAGAATGCAAAATTACCAACTATTCAAACTAATGATATTATTAATAAAACTGAGCGTGCGTAACATTAGAATAATCATAATATAAACCAGTTACAATAATCAAATGACAGTCCCATTACATGTAGTGTAAATATGAAACTCTCACTGACAAACATATTCATTACAATATACATTTCATGAAACATATACAAGCACATAGATTTAATTTTACACCGTAATGCAATATATATATTAATTTGACTTCAATAAACTGCTGAATAAAATATTGAGATATTAACATCATTTTGGACTCTTTTATTGTAGACGTTGTAGCTCCATTTCCAGTGGTAAAATTACTTAATCAATCATATGGTGTCCATTGTCATGAGCACAGAATATTTGCTTTACAACATAAAATGCATATATGTTTAAGATTAACTGAAATGAAACATATGACACGCAAGCATTTTTTATTCCCCATTACGTTTCTAAAATATAACTTATCATATTACAAACTGTATACAGATATGAAGACAATTTCATTACTTTCAAAGAATGTTTCAAGTTTTCAACATAATTTACCAATTATTATCTTTCATTTGCTTCTATCAGAAATCAAGTGTTAAGTGACAGCATGAAAATGTAGGTGCCAAAACATTCCTTAGAAAACATTTTTAAAGGAAATTATAAACCAAACTGTCTAGACTCCAACGTAAAAATGTACACGATATCACATGCTAATTCTTATTTCGAGCATCTAAACTAATTTTCTAATATATAATACATGATAAAATGTATGTATCCACGTGATTTCGGATATGCCAGACATTTACTGAATTGGCGCCTACGATAAATAAATTTATTCTATTTAGTTTCCAAAGAATTATCGTAATTAGCAGTGTAACCGGAAAAATGCAAACTAACCCACAGACTATTTTGGAATTGGAATTATGTGGCAAAGTTCTTGATGCCATAACCTTAGTTGTTGAGCCAGAAACTGTCGGAACTGGCCAGGCGGTCAGAGCTCTTGCATAATCGCTCAGGCATACCGGAAATACCTTTCCTGTTCCCTTCTAAAGGAACAAGGCTTGTCTTAGAGGAGGCAGAGCAAAGGGGAAGGGGGAAAAGACCGGTTGGCTCCTTGTAGTAGGATAGCTATGGTCAAGTACAGGGCGGAGGGGGGGCGCTAAATTAAACCCATGTGTTCAGTTCCGATCCACCAAGCCAAAAGATCCTTTAATACCCAGCAAAATTTATTCTCGGCACATCAACACTGTTCCCTAGCCAAGTCCGGCCATAAGGCGGGCCGAGAGCTGTGGTAAGCAATCTGATTAATAGAAGAAAGAATGGGCTTAGAAATGTTCTTTAAATTTGAATGATTTTTTATGATTTATAATTAGAAGGAGTCCATACATTATTATTATTATTATTATTATTATTATTATTATTATTATTATTATTATTATTATTATTATTATTATTATTATTATTATTATTATTATTATTATTATTAAGGAATATAGGACAGCGTTGCAATGAAATGTTAATCTGAATTTAATTATGGTTTCCATATAATATTATTATGGAATATAGGACAGTATTGCAATGAAATATTATTCTGGATTTAATTATAGTTATGTCCTTTTATGCCGTGTGTATGAATGAAGGGCTAATGATTTTATTGCAGAGATGTAAGTTGAGAATGCTTGCAGGAAAGGATGTGAGTATAGAAATATTGTAGGCTAAATCTTAGCACTGTGCCTTGAATGTACTCTTTCAGAAGCACGCTTTCCAGGTTTTCCTGGCCTTTGTTGGTTTTCCTGGCCTTTCCTGGTTTTCCTGGTTTTTCTGGCCTGTCCTAGTCGCCCTGTCCTCCATACGATGAGCAGTCCACTATTTGCTGGTTATCTGCGGTACTCCACGTGAATTGCATCAGTACGGGTACCCAGACACATTGTCCGTGTGAAAAACCAATGCAGTGGAGCTTGGAGTTTGGAAGTGGGTTACGTCAGGCAGAATTACTTTAGAAGCTTAGATAGTGTGCAAGAGGCGCATGTTAGCCATCATCCAACCAACACGCATGGCAGGCAATGCTTGTGGCTGAGCGAGCGTGCTTTTGCTATCGGACAGAGTGCTAGTGGACAAAAGGTCATGAAATTAATTGTTGGCTTTCTCTTCTATACTCCTCCTGCTTCCTGATTCAATGATGAAATAGTAGAGACTAGTATTTGGAATGCTTAATGTTAGTGTAGAGTTGTAGACAATTTCTCTGAATATTATTCTTAATAGCATATAAGTGACTGTTGAATTTTAAATGCATTGTAAATCTGTATATTTGTTGATAAATAAATGTATTGTTAAATTTTTCATTCTCCTACTTACGCATACTATTTACATTGTATGTTTGGAGTAATAAATAGTGGGTGGATTGGGGCTCTTTAAATAACAGTTAAATCGGATCAGATTACTCCTTTAGTAGGAAGTTTCCACCTGAGAACCCGTTTTAAGTTATGTACCGATGGAGGTGTAAGCTTATAGTGATGTGTGAATGGGAAATTCATATCTTAAATTTAATCACTGATAGGCGATTATGATTATTAATAGAAAGTAGTTCTTAATTAATAGCTCATATTTAAAATACACACCAGTCGGCTCACAAGTAGGTTTTAAAACAATGAGTCATTTTACAAGGGATTTTGAGATGAGTCTTTAAAATATGGTATTCTTTGTTGTAATTATTAACCATATGAACGCCATCTGTTTTCGAATGTATATTTAATTCAATCATAGAGAGTTTCGTCATCAAATATTAAGGGCAAATAATGATAAATAAAAGCATTGCATAATGTTGTATGATGGGAAAATGTTCCCACATATATATTTTATATAAATTTTCATTTTGTGGAATGAGTGCGTATTGCGTCCTGTTTACTGAGAAGGGAAGCCCTGAAACGAATGAGAGACATGTGTGGAAGATTTAGGGACTGGCGTTTGATGTCTGCAGTGTTTGAAGTCTGCGAGCGCGGCGGTCAGCGTGTGGTCAGTGTGTACGCTTAGCGGGTGGTTAGAGTTGTTAGAGGGACATAATCATCTTAGAGCTAATGAATTGAACAGTTCCGAGGCTGGTCTAAGCAGGGTAATAAAAACCACAGTGAAAATGTTATCTTCACTACTTCCTGAAAAATCGTCTGAGGGTGACGACTGAAAGGGTAGTCCGCCCAAAACAACACTGGGTCGTATATGAGAGAAGAAAACCCTGGCTATATAGGTAAAAGCGTCTTTGTATTTGTGTGAATGGTTAAGTTTTATTAGGATGTTATATACTATGTTTTATTTATGAATATATTAATATTCTTCCTTTCAGAGGCCTATGCCAAACTTAGTAATTATTAATCGAGCACTGGACTGGACACTTAGGCTTTGCAATTGTTTGTGTTGCAGGGTTTTTTTTCTTGCTATTGTGTATTCTCGGCTGCTCGTTTATAGCTGCCTGTTGTTTGCCTGTGTGGCTGTGCCTGTGTGGCCGTTCTACTTGTCCCGGCTGAATTGGGGCGTGTCGATCTATTGACTGGAAACTTCAAGTCTACAAGACTGACGTCATTTCTGTGCTTAAACTAAGTGCCTATTCAGACAGTGACTTCAGTCCAATGAACTGGCTTAGGATGAACTGAATTTCTAAATCTTGTTAACTTTTCTTTTTATTAAATTTCTTGTTATTATTTTTAAAACGCGTGTTTGTTAGTTCTATCGTTATTTTCGTAGTTCAAGTGATAATGTAATGAGTACGTCTTGTCCTCTGTTCGTTAATTGTAATCATTATATATATATTACTCATAAACATTAAATCTCAGCTGAATCTGAGTTGGGGGCGGAGCCAAATTGGCGACGTACCAGTATATCAGCGTAACAGTTGCAGATATACATATTTAACCAGTGACCCATGCTCTGCACCGGCACTTGTAGATGTCTTGTATCATAGCTAATTATACAGAGTTGGTATAAGTCATTATTACAAAGTCACCCCAGAGTATAGCGGCGACACATAAAAGAAATAAAGAAGTTGAGTTTCATAAAGTAAAGTTATATTGGTAAATATGAACTAGAATCAATCATATAACGTTATATTCTATGTAAGCCCCGTTTCAGGAAAATGTTTTTCCTCGTAAATGAAATAACATACTAAAAACATACATCACATGTGAATAATAATTAGATTAGAGATACAGCGTGAAGCAACGAACCAAAGACCTCTTTGATTGTACTCCCCCATTCGTCTCATCCAGGGTTCATTTGCAAACGTGTCTCCCTTGGGAGATACCGATGTTTGCTCTCTTGCTTCCTGTTTACCTAGTCCTTCGCAGTGAGACTCGTCACCGTCTTTATCACTGGTGAGCTCGCAACTTCTTATAACAGGTACAAACACTACAATTGCTCTCTCCAGTCCGTGACCATTGAATGTGTTTGTGACTACGACACTCTCGTCATGTTTGTCGTCATTCAAGTCACCACTGCCGTGAACCATGACAGTGACCGGTATTTGTTTTCCAATAAGAGTGCGTATGAAGATGGAATCAGAGGGGATAGGTAACAACGCTCTTCCAACAATCAGTATGTCACTGAAGCCAACCTTTGTGTTCCACTGACCTGTGACCAAATTTGGCATGATATAGTAACGTGCCTATTTAACATAGATAGATAAGAAATATTTTACAATGAAGCTGCATTTAATGGCAAAGTAGATACAAAAACATATGTTTCTCAATCATCTTATTGCTATTATTTAGTTATTATTACGTATATAAATGAAGCACAGACACTGAATGACATAGACAGCATACTGGTAATCAGGTAGTATGATCGACGATAGATAGATGGATGGATAGTGGATGGATGGATGGATGGAGAGAGAGAGAGAGAGAGAGAGAGAGAGAGAGAGAGAGAGAGAGAGAGAGAGAGAGAGAGAGAGAGATGGGCGGAATGATTGACAGACATTCAAACGTGCACATTTATGAACTTTATTTCTTCTTTGTAATGCACAAATAGTACAACCGACCATACGCATAAAGTATGAAGAGGTCAGGTTTAGAAGTATGGCTATGGTTAGGGAATGGGCTTATGTACGCTACATTTATTAAGTTCTCTACTGAACATGTGATCAAGATAGAATTTCTAGGAACAGTTAATGAGATGTGATGACCACCGTGAACATATGTGGTTTTCAGTAATGTTCCTGGTCGATATTTACTCTAATGAGAAACACTTGTCCAAATATTATACTCACCATCTTCTAAGGTCGAGTGAAGCATTGCCGCTAGAGCTTGCCCACACTCCATGCAATCACTTATTTCAGTTGGAGGTCCCTCCTTCCTATGGTTTGCATGGCTCAAGAGCTGCGGTTGGTTGCTGTCAAGTGGATGTGGTGGTTTTACAAGAGACGCTTTGCTGCTGTAAGAGTATTGCGTTGCTTTCAGATGGCTCGCCAGAGTTTCTGTTTGTTCCAATAACCGTTGCACATGTGGTGGACAGCTATATACATTTATCACAAAAACACATGCAAGCACACACACACACATACACACAAATGCGCGCGTATAATTGAAAGACGAAAAGAATGTTCGTCACATGTTAGTTAATGTATTCCTACAACCGACGTTCAATTTACATGACATTCATTTTGAAATATTCAAGAGGATTATTAAGACACATCACTTGCATTAGAAAGACTAATACTCTCTTCTGTCTCACTGTTTTGTTCAAGCTGTATAGATGAAAAATTATTTTAAGTGTCTTTTTACAAATATGTTTTTTGTATGACTGTCATTTTGTTCAGGTTTCTATGTATTTAATTATTTAAACACAGTGTTCTGCATTTCATGTATATTTGTTGTAAAGCGATTAATGTTTTTTTATGAGATTAGTGCTCTGTTAAAGCCCAAGTGAAATGGAATCTAGGTCAAACATAGTTTGTGAACGAGATTTGCCCCGTTACTAAGACACAATTCCAAGTCTTTGGGGTAAAAAAAAAAAAAAAAAGAAGTGACGTCACGAATGAGAGTCAAATGTCCGCCAATGTAATTTTCTCTGGTACACCATACCACTTTGATCCAATTCGTGCTGATGACAACGAAAGTTTATATAATAGTAGTTAGCATACCATTTCGAATGATGGAGATAATGAGGAAAGAATGACTGACAATGATCGTGTCTGGTAAATTATTTTTTATTATATATAGTAACCGTACTATATGCTATACGAATTTAGTCATCATTAAGATCACAGACATATTTCTAACTATTATTAAAATGAGTTATATATGAATGACGAAAGCTTTTAAAGTAGTTTTGTAATTGTGACGCCAAAACCACATAGTTAATGATTTTGATTATTATTAATTAATTAATAGTCCATAACTAATTTTAAGTGATGAGAATCTTAATTTATGTTGTTAATGATTCTCTAGCAGACACCACTCGTCTCTCTCACTTGGTGGGTATACGTGTGCTGTAAACTTTTCTCTCGTCCACAACATCAAAGACAATTTTTTACTGCCACACAATATTTCCATAGTCGCAAAACTTCTTACTAAAGGAGAAGACAAATCCATCTTTAATCTACATTTAGTGAGCTGATCTATCTACTTTCTTCTTCAATATAAGGTTATTACTATGTGTAAGAAGATCAATAAACGTAATGATACATTTATTAAATCAACAATCAAATATACATATAACAAATACATGTACAATGAAAACAGATTACTGGACATCAATATTTCCATGAAACCACGTTTGAATGATTATTATACTACACAGTCTTATATCCTATAATACAATTCAATTCAGTTTAGTGTCAATACAAATCACTGGATTGTTCTTATCGGAGAAGAGTGATGGAGATATAGAGACAAGCAATAATAGTTTTTATGTAACCTTGTATAGACAAAGCAACAATTATTCTTTCCATGCACTTTGTATCAAAGTCACAAGTTATTGTTCAAGTCAACTCCACATGTTACTCTTACGTTGTAAAAAAAATGAAAATGATTCGTTATTTATTATCTCGAGCTAATTTGACGCTCATTTGCTGTACCAGCCACTCAAGCAGAGCAACAATTGTAGCAATTTCCAGTAACTTCCATGTACAGGAAATTGCTCAATGTAGTCAGCAAACCTTGCCACCATATATCAAAGGAGCGTAGTGTATTCCTTTACACTACCACACTGTATTCCTTTAACTACCACACTGTATTCCTTTACACTACCACACTGCTGCTGATTTCCATGTCCACCATGGTCATAGCGGTTTGCAATCAGTGAACCAGCAGATTCAAATAATACAATGTAAGGGCTACTTTACTCTGAAAAATACAACCAGGGTGCAAATGCTAAGTTTCCAGTTTATCACTTATTAACTCCATCCTTTCCTATATTCAAGTCTCAGATTTCAGTTTCCTGCAACAATATTTATTAGCCTGACACATGCGTACAGCATAATAAATACAGCATATATATACATGTAGTTTGTATATGTGTAATATATAAATAATCCTACCCACAGACTTCAGTGGAGCAAAAGTTTTAAAATCCAGCCTTTTGTCGACCCACAGAGTTAGAGACCAATCTGTGGTCTGCCTAATTTTTGTATTATTTATTCGGATACATAAAACCTTATTTTTGCCATTTTACTCTTTACATTTACCTTTATTGTTAATATATTTGACACAAATCACTATATTTAATATTTTAATAGTTTTTTTCCTGTGTGGATTTGAAGGTTGTATATATACACTGAATTCCACCTAATGCTGGTTTATAAAAACATCTAGCTAGATATACTAGGTCATCAAATATTATGTACGAAACAATGTTACTAAGAATATCTTACACTTGATAAAAATGTATATTAAAAGTAATTATCTAGAATATTATTTTTAATATAAAAACGAATGAAATATATTAAATTAATAAACACACTAAAATACAAAGTAAGGTATATGTACAATAAAAAGTAAAATACGAACTGACCGGATACAAGCTCCTAGATCCCTCATTTTATAGTTATTTGGACATTTGCTTGGCCAGAGACCAGTACACCACAGCCCGCCGACGTGTTCGTTTTTGTAAACTTCCTTAGTGATTTCCATTAGTATGGGTGATGCAAGCCATGACTGAATTGCATCAATATAGAAGCTAATGTTTTCTATACTATGACAGAGAGTCTCGGAGACATTTTTCTTGTCTTCAGGTGCTGCACACATATAATTAAACAAAGAACATATTAATTGTACAATTCTCATGTTTGAAGTATTGCAAATCAACAATAGATTAAATATTTTTCAGATTTCAGAATTTGTGAAAATTAAATAATGGCTTCTAACATGAAAATCACCACTTATTTAAAATGTGATAGAAAATTACAGAATATTTATGTGATATATACCGAGAGAGAGGGAGAGAGAGAGGGAGAGAGATTATATGTATGCCCGCAAACACACACACACACACACACACACACACACACACACACACACACACACACACACACTTATGCATACACACAATATGTATTCTGATTGAATAAGTAAATACGGGCGGTTTTTTTATTATTGTAACCGTTTATGGACAATACAACAATTATATGGAATTCAAGAATTGTATTCTTGTGCAACAGACTTGAGTGTAGGTATTTTATGATGCTGTAACTCAGACTGCACTAAAGGTCACTTATCATGGTTAATGAGTGTGATTAGAAGGTGGATGGTAAAAATGACCAGGCATTAGTCTGATCACAGCATATGAAGGGATGATAGAATAATGAAGTGGCACATAATTTGTGGTTAACAGAAAGAAACACATTACATAATATCGCCTATAAGCATAAGAAGTGTTACTGCTGCTGTGCCTTTTTCAAATGCCTTTCTATAGTGCATGGAACTAGAACACACTCTCAGTGAGACATAAATGGCATTGTGTCATACGTTATCCTCAAGCAGACTGTTGTGCTGTTTATTCCTGCTAATGAACGGCATATGCAAATTATTCTATCACTTTGGGGGAATTTCATGAAAATAATTTAATCAAAACTTTTTAATTGTATTTTAAAATGTTCAAACATATTTTGTGTAAAACTTTCCGTCTGGCGTTCTGTTTTGCGAGACCAATGCCTCATTTACATCTATAATTATTTTATTAATGTACTTTTGATTTATTTCTTGTTTTAATTTATTTATATTTAAAAGAAACATGAAGTTGAATTCAATTACTTCAGGTTGGACTTTAGTTATACAGTAAAAATAAACTTATCTTTTATTAATTGTATCACAATAGTCATATTTAATTTTTATCATATGAATTTTAATGTTTGTAGGTGTGGTGTGTTTCTTTAATGCTATTAAATGTTTTCATAGCTAACTAGTGTATGAAGTATTAAGCCGCAATTCGCTCGTTATGGGCAGTACCAATGTAATATTTCTAATTAATCCAGAACGGAGTGAGAGATAACTCACAAGAATGGCCATCTTTATACCTCAATAGACCGATGTCTTTCATACCACAGAGAATGTTAGCTAAGAACTGGGCAAACTTGACTGATTAATAGTGAGTGAGTGAGTGAGACTGATTGACAGTAGAGATTCTAATGTAGCATACGCTACAATGATGAAGTACCTAACAACCAAACT
Source organism: Sinotaia quadrata (assembly GCA_028829895.1). Classification (NCBI taxonomy): domain Eukaryota; kingdom Metazoa; phylum Mollusca; class Gastropoda; order Architaenioglossa; family Viviparidae; genus Sinotaia; species Sinotaia quadrata. The sequence goes on along the minus strand of CM054179.1, from coordinate 24,660,392 downwards.
TATCAATCGAAATTACCAATATGTAAAAAATCGAAATTACCAATATGTAAAAAATCGAAATTACCAATATGTAAAATAATATCCACCTCATTTCTAAAATCATTTTGCAACACTACATCCACGTAGACAGATCTAGATCTATGAACTCATTTGGGTGCATGATTTTGCCAACACTCAAATTGTTTATGCAATGTCTACATTGTATATCATTGATTCAGTATTAAATGTTGCGTAGCATTAGAACGTAGCATGTGTATGATATAATTTATGTTGTTCTATTATTGTCTTTGTTGCGGAAGCACCTATTCTGGTATGTCAGTGGACATCATTGTAGCTCTCTGGAATATGTGCATTTTACTGAAATGCTGAGGTTAATATATTTACACAATTCCAAGATCGAACCACAAATGGAACTGTACTGGTTGTACACGAGATTTTATTTCATACACCAATATTCATTCTACATCTGGGTTTGATCTACGTGCAAAACTCCGGTTTGATCAAGTACTATAGAAGGCTATGAGCTACCAGTACTATATATGTGCTTTTACAGTGAATACCATTTTATTTATCCTTGATTCAACTATCAGCTTTAGCATCCTCAGCTAATAATTCTGCTTCAGCTGATGTTCCATCAGTTTTATAGCTCTTGTCTTCAAAGAGAAGTATAAACTACAATAAAGAAGTTAACTCTTGGATTATACATTCCCTCAACATATTGGACTAACTCTCGAAACGATCATTGTAGAATTAAGAGCGAGCTTAAAGCTATTTCTTGAACTTTGGTAATAGTGTTATTTACATGAACATTGTATCAACTCTAAACATTGTTTTTTGTTAGCTGAATTTAGCTTTCTATCGCAGTGATATCAATTTACTTCTTGTATGTTTCTTATTATTAACAGTTCATCCATCTCCGCTTAGCATTCTACCCATTGTCTATGCATTTTAGGCAAGACTGACTTTGCGTGGTGCAAGCCATCTGCTGTTATTGTAATAAGCGATAATCTTGTCACGTTTGGCTTCACTCTTGGCTTAAGTTTAAACCAACATTCAAACCAGCATTAACGCACCAGTACATAATTTTACTACGCGTTGCTTTAATTAATCATTTTTATGTTTCTCTGCATTGTCTTCTTTTTAGTCTACCTTAGATTAGGTTATGTTAAATAGTTTCGTATCGGTTACTTTAGTTTCAGTTTCTTATTTTTCTTCGCTTGATATTTGTATAATATGGTTGTTAGAAAAATAGAATAACATTTTTAATTAATATATATGTTTATTTTGCATGTGAGATTAAATTTCTATATAAAGAAGTGTAGCTATTCATGATATTGTTACCTCAAAGGACAACTCTGTCAGCCACTCCCATAATTCTGACTTTATTACCAATAGGAGAAAAAGTTAATTCAGGCAATGAAAAGAAAAGATGCTATGTTAATTTGGGTGCAATTAATACAACTCGTATTGTGTAGCAAATACAGTACGAGAACATTCATTATTTGGAAGGATTTTTTAAGAATGAAAGAAATAATAATAAATTTTAAAAATATTTTTAAACATACATCCAAACCTGAATTAGGTACATTAAATTTAATCATTTGTTTCATTAAACGCAACAAGTTCTCACCTCTTTTCAGATCTATCTTCAGTTTTGTCAGGTCTATCTTCAGTTTTTTCAGGAACACTTGAACTTCTAGATCTATGATTCCTTTTGACACTGCATGAATACCATCGAGGGACTTTAGAGATACAATCGCTTTTCGTAATGTAGAATTAACAGAACTAGTTTTTACTGGAGGATAAAGGGCTTTTAGTTTCATTAATGTGTCCAATTCTTTTTTAGCAGTCTCGACATTTTTATTCATTTCTGGAATGAGTGGTTTCATCTTTGCAGACAAATCTACCACCCACATTTCATCAATTAGAAAGTAAAGTTTTGATAGGTCCACTTCGTGTTCACGCTCCATCGTATCAAGAAATGTATAAGGATCGGTCCAAGCGTCGACAATCTTTAAGTGGACGTGTTTCACTAAATCTGGACGTGCGAGGTAACGTAACCTGTCTGTTAATTGATTTATGAGTACATGCGACACAAAGTGACCGGGATTGTTTCCTGGACCACAGATTATGACCACTGTGCCACCGGCTAGGATCCATTTCGTGGCCTTCAGGAGAAGAAGAAGTGTTTTGCCGGCTCCTGGAGGACCGGTTAAGAAGACACACTTTGTCTCAAGAGAGAGACAGTCTATCTGCTGCCTTGATAGGACAATCTGCCTATACTGTTTTTGCACTTCAGCGCTCGCTTTTGTGGAAGCTTTAGTTTTGTTTACAGGAGCTGTTTTCTTTCTATCACGCACATTGTACATTCGCCTGAGGATCGCTTTGGGCACTTGTACTGTAGATATCGGTCCACAAAATCTAAAACAAAAAGTAGTTAATAACCAAAAAAAAAAGTACAATAATTGGTCTGAGGAGCAAGGGCTATTTTCGTTTCAGTGCTATGATTCAGCACTGAAAACAGTAATGTTTAACAGCGAAATGTTTAAAATAGAATATTTTACACAAACACACAATGGTTTAGAAATGAATCAAGTATGTATCTCTCCATCTATCCACCCACCCATTTCTTTTTCAGAATGTATTTATATAACAGCACGTATGTGCAGTCCGGTAAAATATCATTAAGTATATCTTGATGAAATCTTAACTTTGCAACATTACTCACTAATGTCAGTAACACGAGTGCGTGTTCTTGTAAATAAAGTGCAAAAAAGTGAAAGAAATACATATGAGTACGCGTTATTTATCTTTACTTAGTACAGATTCCCAGGAAAGAAATGCACTCTCCATTACGTACCTTACCAGTAACGCATTAATATATGTCTAGTATGTTACTTTTTTCACGTTGCTGTCACGTGTCCCGCTGCAGCGCTGCAGAACTTTTAGTTTCTTCAACACATTCGTAAATGTGTATTTCTAACTTTTTCTTCGATACTAGTCATACATTACTATTTTCTCAATGTTATTGCTGATTTTGAACAAAATTACTTAAAAGATAAAATGCAGCATCTTTTTTCCGACATTGTGTTTACACAAGAATTTTTCGAGCAGGTAATTAGTTTCCATTTTCTGCCTCCTCAATGGGAAGATCTCCAGAAAATCACATTATCCAGTTTTCGAAATTACCTGAATATGCTTCTATATATGGAAACACTTATCATCACATACCGCTATGAATAAGGTTTTTATTAAATCCATTTAACTTTATAGCATTAATTAGTAAAGCAAAACATAAAAATATTAGCACCTTGCAATTAACTCCTTGTATAAATGCCCATTTAAAGAATGATTTTCTTTGTTACCACCGGTTAGGGATGTCCACCATTTCCTCACCGCGCTACTTACTACCGGACTGGGTGTAAAGAGGTCTTTACAGAACAACTTGCTGTCCAGGACTTTCAAATGACGGATTTCTTTCGGTTTCTGAGTGAGAAAACAAACAATTTAACTATATACATTTATATTTCCTTTCAATAATCCAAAATGCCAAAACACTTTTTAAGAAAGCGAATAGTTCGTTTATTGTGCTACATTATTAAAGAATGAAAATATCTTCATAAACTAAAAAAATCATTTAATAATTAATTAATAGATTGTGTGCTGTTCTAAAAAAAAAGATAATATGTAAACGGTAAGACACACTAATTAATACTACTGAAAGTTAAAGTAAAAATGTGTTTACTAGATTAACAACTCAATAGTATTCTAGAGCGCAGTTTAGGATCGGTCACTGAATTATATTGTTAAACCAGACAAATTAAAGTATGCTATCTACAGTAAAGCGCCCCAAAGAACCGACAGTAGATAGTAGGTAATGCCAAAGACATATTTAAATAAAAGACAGCCAACCTGTTCAATGTTGGTGTCATTCAACAGTTTCTTTAAATGCTCTTGATCTAATCTCGGTAGTGCCAGGGTGGACGTAACTGGAATAAATAAATCTTTGACATCCGAAATTTCAGACTTCAGAATCTGTTTCAAATGCTTCATCCGTTTTACTGACTCAGTAAGTTGTTGTAGTAAATGTTTGTCATTATGGTGATCTTTCTCTGTTTCTCCTGTAATTGAAACCACTATTAAGATAATTCCATGTTGTTTGTGGATGATTAAAACGTAGTCAAAAGTAGATTGTTGCTTCGGCTTGACATCGACTTCTGTCAGTACTGGAAAAAAGTGGGATGGAAGCTCAACGTCATTTGAAAACCTACGCTTTAGTTGTCTCCCGCTGGACGTTGTGTCAGATCGTGATGTAGCTATGTTGTTCGCCATTGTATACTTCGTCAACACGATCATGATCTCTTCCATTTTGCCTTCCTCTGCAAGTTTGCGAAGGGATTCCACAAGGCGTCCTCGAGCCTGATCGTATTCACTCTCACGTTGACAATTTTCTTTCAAAAATTCATGTTCCCCCAGTAACTCCTCTGTATTGATAGTGTTTTCTTTTGCCTTTGCAGCATCAGGTACAAAGTACGCTTTTTTCTTCAGATCTGGAAACCATTCTTGCAAGCAATGCTTCCATAAATCCAAAACGTTCTGCAAATTCATTATCTCACGGTACTCTCGAAAATTAGAATGTACCTTATTCTCTTCTTTTTCCTGCCATGATAATAATAATAATAATAATAATAATAATAATAATAATAATAATAATAATAATAATAATAATAATAATAATAATAATACTATGGGACTTCGAGATAAGAACAGACCGGGTGATTCCTGCAAGACGACCAGACATTGTAGTTCTCAATAAGTCCAACAGAACAGTAACAATTATTGATGTCGCTGTTCCAAGTGATAGAAACATAAAAACAAAAGAAAGAGAAAAAATAGAAAAATACCAAGACCTCAGATTAGAAATCCAGAGACTGTGGAATGTAAAAGCAGAAGTGATACCAATAGTGATAGGAGCCTTGGGGAACATAACATCAGAATTGGAAGGCTACTTGAATAAACTCCCTGGAAACCACAGAATCGCTCCACTACTCAAAGCAGCGCTCCTCGGAAGTGCCCACATCCTCCGTAAAACCTTGGATCTCCCAGAATCTTGGTAAGATTCCGAGACCTTGGATCACAGCCGACAGTCAAACAGAAGTGGAAAGAGACTGAATAATAATAATAATAATAATAATAATAAACAGAAACCTCTACATGGCCAATATGTACGACAAGCAGACGAAATATCAACAAAGCAATCAACGTACAAATGGTAAAAAGAGGCAGGATTGAAAGCAGAAACAGAAGCACTCATAACAGCTGCACAAGATCAAGCACTCAACACCAAATCAAACAAAACGAAAATCATGAAAATTTCAAATGATTCCAAATGTAGACTCTGCAAATCCATGGATGAGACAACAGAACACATACTATCTGGATGTCAGGTTCTGGCTGGAACAGAATACACCAAACGACACAATGAAGTGGCAAAACACATACATAGAAATCTGTGTGAGAACTATGGCATAAAAACCCCAGAAAGAGCATGGATGCATCAACCAGAAGCAGTCACCGAAACAGAAGAAGTCAAAATACTATGGGACTTCGAGATAAGAACAGACCGGGTGATTCCTGCAAGACGACCAGACATTGTAGTTCTCAATAAGTCCAACAGAACAGTAACAATTATTGATGTCGCTGTTCCAAGTGATAGAAACATAAAAACAAAAGAAAGAGAAAAAATAGAAAAATACCAAGACCTCAGATTAGAAATCCAGAGACTGTGGAATGTAAAAGCAGAAGTGATACCAATAGTGATAGGAGCCTTGGGGAACATAACATCAGAATTGTAAGGCTACCTGAATAAACTCCCTGGAAACCACAGAATCGCTCCACTACTCAAAGCAGCGCTCCTCGGAAGTGCCCACATCCTCCGTAAAACCTTGGATCTCCCAGAATCTTGGTAAGATTCCGAGACCTTGGATAACAGCCGACAGTCAAACAGAAGTCGTGGAAAGAGACTGAATAATAATAATAAATAATAATAATAATAATAAATCCATGGACGAGACAACAGAACACATACTATCTGGATGTCAGGTTCTGGCTGGAACAGAATACACCAAACGACACAATGAAGTGGCAAAACACATACATAGAAATCTGTGTGAGAACTATGGCATAAAAACCCCAGAAAGAGCATGGATGCATCAACCAGAAGCAGTCACCGAAACAGAAGAAGTCAAAATACTATGGGACTTCGAGATAAGAACAGACCGGGTGATTCCTGCAAGACGACCAGACATTGTAGTTCTCAATAAGTCCAACAGAACAGTAACAATTATTGATGTCGCTGTTCCAAGTGATAGAAACATAAAAACAAAAGAAAGAGAAAAAATAGAAAAATACCAAGACCTCAGATTAGAAATCCAGAGACTGTGGAATGTAAAAGCAGAAGTGATACCAATAGTGATAGGAGCCTTGGGGAACATAACATCAGAATTGTAAGGCTACCTGAATAAACTCCCTGGAAACCACAGAATCGCTCCACTACTCAAAGCAGCGCTCCTCGGAAGTGCCCACATCCTCCGTAAAACCTTGGATCTCCCAGAATCTTGGTAAGATTCCGAGACCTTGGATAACAGCCGACAGTCAAACAGAAGTCGTGGAAAGAGACTGAATAATAATAATAAATAATAATAATAATAATAAATCCATGGACGAGACAACAGAACACATACTATCTGGATGTCAGGTTCTGGCTGGAACAGAATACACCAAACGACACAATGAAGTGGCAAAACACATACATAGAAATCTGTGTGAGAACTATGGCATAAAAACCCCAGAAAGAGCATGGATGCATCAACCAGAAGCAGTCACCGAAACAGAAGAAGTCAAAATACTATGGGACTTCGAGATAAGAACAGACCGGGTGATTCCTGCAAGACGACCAGACATTGTAGTTCTCAATAAGTCCAACAGAACAGTAACAATTATTGATGTCGCTGTTCCAAGTGATAGAAACATAAAAACAAAAGAAAGAGAAAAAATAGAAAAATACCAAGACCTCAGATTAGAAATCCAGAGACTGTGGAATGTAAAAGCAGAAGTGATACCAATAGTGATAGGAGCCTTGGGGAACATAACATCTGAATTGGAAGGCTACCTGAATAAACTCCCTGGAAACCACAGAATCGCTCCACTACTCAAAGCAGCGCTCTTCGGAAGTGCCCACATCCTCCGTAAAACCTTGGATCTCCCAGAATCTTGGTAAGATTCCGAGACCTCGGATCACAACCGACAGTCAAAACAGAAGTCGTGGAAAGAGGCTGAATAATAATAATAATAATAATAATGCTGATACTGATAATATAATGATAATAAAGACGAAGAAAGAAAGAAAGAAAGAAAGAAGGATGGACGGACGGACGGACAGAAGGAAGGAAGTATCCTAAGAAAGAAAGAAAGGAAGGAAGGAAGGAAGGAAGGAATTGCTTATTGTGGTTTTACTGTAAAATCGTCGACAAAAGACATATAGTTAAAGTTTAGGTTGAATTCAATTATTTTACGTACAGTTTATTTTTTTAGAGAATGTATCGTCAATGTATAGTTTCCTTCACAGTTGATTAATTAACATTTAAATGCTTCTAGTGTACAAGGGTTTCAGCACTGGTATATTACTCAACATCGTCAAGTCTACCACTTGAAACTATTACTTTAATTTTAATTTCTTAATGTCATTGAAATTCTTAATCCAAAACGGTCAACTTACTTTAATGAGATCACTTGTCAACAACAGTTCGGTTTCGGGGGGCGTAACACTTAGCTGTTTTCTTTCACAGCTAAATGGGAAATGAAAGGAGCAAGATTAATCTAATGCTTGATGAATTAAAGCTATAAAGAAATAAAATCATTATAGTCGATGTGTTAAAGAAAGAAAGAAAAAAAAGAAGAAAGAAAGAAAGAAAGAAAGAAAGAAAGAAAGAAAGAAAGAAAGAAAGAAAGAAAGAAAGAAAGAAAGAAAGAAAGAAAATAGAAAGTAATATAGATAACAATATTTTGTATTGGGAAACTTTAAATACTTCCTGGAAAGTAATGTTTTACAGTATTTATATTTATATTAATGAAAGAACAAATTGAATACTTAAATAACTGAACTAGTTACATGTATCGATAACTGAACTAGTTACATGTATCGATAACTGAATTAGTTATAATTCGTAAATAACTAAATTAGTTAAAATATAAAAATAACTTAATTTAATACGTAAATAAATAACTTAGTTACAAACATAATTAGTTACAATAAAATCACTAACCTTTTCCTGTACGTGCGTCTACAACTCAGCAACGTAATAACAATGTAAATAAACAACAAGAGGACAGCAAAGACAATCCCAAAAATCGTAATTATTTCATGTTTCTGTTTTGGATTCGATTTTTCTGGAATGGAAATGCAGAGCAATTGTATGAACATTGAGAAAAAAGCCCACAAAATATTATTATCATATATGGCAAATATAAACACATATTTTAAGCATAATGATGAATCATAAAGCTCTGTTTTAATTACACAAAGTTTGTTTGTAATATTTCACAGACAAAATTGCAGCGAGGGAAATTTTGTCTTTAAAATATATTATTATGGCCATACAAGCTTTCTCTCATGCAGCTATTAAATTACCACCATTTTTGTAAAATTCGTTTATACTTATAACTATCTCATCTTCTTTTCTGTTCATAAAACATATTTAAATTTAAGTGATGTTGACAGTAGTACCTTCACTTTTAAACACTGTTTAATTTTCTGATGGATAATTAGTGTTAATACCAATTTACCGAGAGTTCCCGAAAAGTAAAGTACTGTGTGACCTCATGAATATTAGGCTTTGAACAAGTGTATCGGAACATTTCTGATTCCATGACATGTTCCCCTTAATCCCCTTCAAGTTTCTTCATATAAGGTGACCTGTGTACTTTTACTAATTGTCTAATCATTATTCAGATTTTGTCAATGAAAGTTGACTGAATGTAATAAAATTCACTGCTGAAATTGTTTGCCCATGCTCTGTGAATACACGCTACTAGATTTGAGGCCTCTTTATAATTTTAACACTTGCTTAATTCAATGTTTTCATCTCCAAACACATGGGCTCTAAAGAATGTGTTAGAAGTGTTTGTTATATCTTGAAGTGAATGCTAATATTAAAACAATATTACATGTCACAAATACATTCAGAACATATTCAAAGCAAAAGCTGTTTTTAGATGTGTGACATCAACGCCACCTTAATTGTTGGTTATGATTAGTATTATTATTAATCATCCATAACTAATTACACTTGATGAGAATTTTAATTTATGTTATTAATAATTCTCCAGTAGACTCATCTCATCTCTCTCACTTAGCAGATATGTGGGTGTTGCAAACATTTACTCTCTCCCACAACATTAACAACAAACATCTGCTGTCACAATATTTCTGTAGGTGGAAAACTTCTTAACAAAGGAGGAGATATATACGTCTTCAACCTACATTTGGCGAGCCCCCATCCACCCACTATCTCCAACTTATGGTTATCAAAATATATAAGAAGGTCAATAAAATTATTAAATCAACAATCACATTTACATAAATACAATGAAAAGATTAAATGCCATCAATATTATAACAAAACCATGTTCGAATAATTTGAATATAATAATTCAGCAGGTGAGTATAAATATAAACCACAGTGTCATTCATCATAAAACAGAAACAGATTTATAGAGAAGTAAGGGATAATAGTTTGTACATAACCTTGCCAATGGCGATGCAGCAATCTCATACCTTCGTAATAATGTCACAAGTTTATTTTTCACAATAGAATTGTCAGTTCTTTATATATTATACTAGCACACAGTAGAATATTCCATGAGTCAGTGTTTTCTCGAGACTAATCTGGGTGCTCCTTTGCCATATTAGTTCCATCAAGCAGAACGACAATGTAGCAATTTCCAGTAACCTCCTTGTACCAGAAATTCCACAATGTAGTGGAGCATACTTTGCCACTATACATTAACAGTGTGTAGTGTATCCTTATACTTACACACTGGTTAAATACTTTTTGAATATACCATGGTCATAAAGTTTATGAACCAATAAACAGTCATCTCAAGTTTTCAGAGATGAAAACTGTGCAAAGACCGCAGGTGATTAGCTATTGTCCAGGCAGTAGAAGAATAGACTGGTGGAAGTTTAGCATTATGGCACTGGGAGATATTGCAGATAGGCAGTAGGCGACCATGGAGGCATGTCACAGTATAACAGCGAGGACGACCGTTAAGAGATGGGAAGAAATGAGAAATGTAATGAGATGAGAAGAAATGAGGAATGTAACAAGACGTAATGAGAAAACGTAGCAAGAGTTGAGAAGTAGGCCTATCGAGAAGCATAATGAAAGAATGAAACAGTAGCAGTGAGACGGCTGTACTTATGGTTCCAGAGAGCGAACCACGGCAGCGATAGTGTTTTGTGTATCTACAACCCCACCACCACCACCAGTATGAGGAAAAAGTGACAATGACTATGTGATTAGAAAATTACTAATTAGGGAAAGAATCTAAGAGCACATAAAAACTAAAACTAAAGATTAAAATCTTAATTAAGAATTAAACCTCAAATTGAAGATAAACTTTAAACTTAATCTAAGTTTGATCAGTGAAGAGTTATTTTAAAATTAGTTTGAGAATACTGATGTGACTATATTGAAAATGACTTGCAAGTCCAATGACATTGTTTTCTTTTAAACTATTGAATTTGATATAGGGGCAGTGGCTCCAGAACTTTTGAATGACTATTATTTTACTTTGAATAATGCTTAGCTTGTTTAGTAGGAGTAGTACTGCATGAAGAATTTTGAGTTTTATACTTTTAAAAATGTTATTTCATCATTCATCATTCTTTTCTTTCTTTTCTTTTCCCCTACCCCATGGGTGTGAGTTGTGGATGGCTGACTAACCAACGTGTGAAAGGAAACCCATAAGTCAATAAATTTGAATTTTGATATTGAGACTTTTCCTGATTTTGGTTTTGAAAGAGTTGTTGTGGTCATTGTTACACATTGTGTCATCTGTGCTGTCTACACTTCACCCTTACCCGTTCGCAATTACACATGCAAACATATCGGCAATATGTAACCTACACGCAGAATAAAATTCGAGCCAAATAGCCATCTTGGTATTCTGTGTATGGATATGCATACTGCATAATAAATACAACATAGAAAATTATAAATACGTTCACTAGAACAATATAAAGAATATCAAGTGTTTAGCATACTACATACAACCATCATAATTCAAACTTTGTAGAAATAATAGTCTACTCACATAATATACTGTATATTTGATTGCTGATTTAATAAATTTATTGTTAAATTTATTGACCTTCTTACACATATTGATGACCATATGTTGGAGAGATTATGGGTGGGTGGAGGAGTCTCGATAAATATAGAATAAAAGACGGATTTGTCTTCTTTAGAAAGACGTTTTCCACCGACGGAAATATTGTGACAGTAAATGTCTGTCTTTTTTGTTATGGAAGAACGAAAACGTGAGAGAGACCAGTGGTGTCTTCTTCAGAATTATTAATATCATAATTAATATTTCCATTACTTGTAATTAGTTATGGGTGATTAATTAATCAATATTATTAATAACCATTAACTAGGGTAGCATTAGTGTCACAAAAGGTAATTGATGGAAGTATAAGGTCTGTTAGGAATCACTATTATTATAAAGAGTTGTGCATTTCAAACCGAAATGGCAATGCTTTGTTATATACAGTAAAATAAACATATCGACCAAGTTTCAGTCATCTTGATTTTTTTTCATTTGTACTTTTATTAGTATGAACTTATTTTACTACTACAGTTAAAATAAAACATATATTCAAATGCGTCTATCAATCCTTTTGTCATAATTATTTATACAGTTTATAACTCAGTAGGTCGATAGATAGATAGATAGATAGACATACAGTCAGAAATAGATATATTAAATATTGCTAAATATTTGACATAAAATATTGTTTTTCTTTTCCCCGGGGAAATCAGCACAGCTGAATTATGAAAATAATGTATACATATTATTAGAAAACTTCATGAAGTATCTACTTACCAAATGGTGTAGTAAAATCCCCGTTTGGAGTATCTGATGGTACAATGCCTGATACCATAACAAAAAGAACAATTTAATGATATATGTCCCTAAAAATTTAAACTGTAGGCTGCATTGTATCTGTAAACTAAGCACATAGTTATCTTTGAAAACAAATTTATAGCTCGAATGTGATTAAATAATTTTGTATAGTTATAGACATTTTGTATCCTAATATTTTGCATCGCATTATTAATTATGTAAAAGATAATGATATCCTTATAAATAAAGAATATGTACATTATTTGTACAAACGTTTTCTACACTAAAACGTGAATATATTTTTATTCAAAAGTATTAATAAATAATAACATATCCACTAACTAGAATAAATACTTTTAAATTACATAAAAATGCATTTTTACTGAAACAACATCTTTTACTATTTATTAATATTATAAAGAGTATGAATTTGATGAAAAAAGAAAAACCTAGAATATCACAGATGAATTATCCATAAGACTGATACCCAGAAGCAAAGGGAGTGTGCTGGAGTAAATTTGCCTACCCCTATTTGTAGACTTATATAAATTGTTAAATTGTCAAAGTGACCCAACCTTGAGCACTTCTTATGATGGTATATTTTGTAAGTGTCAGAGTTGGAGTAAACAATTCGTTCATAAAGCACCTAAATACTCCAAGTAAGATCTTTATCGGCTAATGGCAGTGTCAACAGCGGAAATACATCGGTAAACTATTGTTCTAATGCTCAGAAACCTGCCAAGCACCATCACATTTACATTATTAGAACACTATAATAGTATGATTTTCCTAACTGAAATAACTTTCTTCATAAAATAGTAACAAGACAATTTATTTCGAATATGTATTGCAGTCATTGACTCTATTAAGGATAAGTGTTATCAATTAAAGTTTAGTAAATTAACTTCACATTACCAGTTTTAGCACTGTTTCCTTGGATATAATGAATGAATGGATGAATCAATGAAAGAATTATTTAGTTGAACGTGAATTAATCTGTGGGTTATAATTTATTACTTTGTGCATTTCATGTCGTTAATAAGTGTGAGACATGTTTCGATTCTATCAATGCAAAGACATGCCGATTAGCACAGGACATAGATATAAAATGGACGCAATCTGCTTTCTCCCGGTTTCCCTCACTGCACAAATATTTTAGTTAGACAAGAATTTTCTTACTCTTCCTAATACAACATTACTTACACTAATTTTTTCCCATATATTGCAATTTAAAATGAAGAAGATCATAAGTATTAACATTTTGATAAATAAATTAAACTACAGTAATATAATATCGGTTGTTGGCTCAGTTACTTACTTCTTGTTGTAAAATTACAGTGTGAAAACTGTGGTGCGTCATTCAAAGTCATTAGACATTGATATTGACCTGCGTGTCTTGAGACATCGTACAGAATTTGTAAGTGTACTTTGTCTGTGACGTTTCCATAGACACTAAAATCCGGGTGCACAAAGAACTCTGCTATCCCATTGTGCCATATACTGGACAGCACATTCACTGAAGAGAAACGAATGATCATTTATGGCACAACTACTAACTTCATATATTTTAAATCACAATTTACTTTTAATCATTTATTTGAAATATGCATCAGTTTTGAAACGCATACATAGTTGATTGTAGTATCCTTTAATGAAACAATGTTTCTTTTTCTATTTCTTTGGTCGTGCAAAACCAAACTCTACATTTGACGAAGTGTGCCGTGTATTTACCTGACTGAGCCGATCGGTTAAACAGTAGAGTCATATATAACATAAAATTATTTCTTTAAAATCGCAAAGAAAAATCATTTGAAATGAGCAAGAAGCAAACTGGTGACTTTAATAAAATAATTAAAATGTAATTTCCACTTTATGAATAAGAGTAATTATTTGAAATATATACTTTGCACATGTATGTTGCCATCAAAACTCTTTTCATATGACACTTTTGACTGACTCTCCACGACAATCATCACCAGTATAGTCGAGATCATGCTGACATCATTCACACAATGACATAAGGAATTATTATAAACGAAACATGCATTTCAAATATAACAACGTTAACAATATCAGCAATCGGTATTCTTTGCCTCTCATATGAATACACAACACATCCCAAATTACCTATCTATCTCTTCCTCAAACATCATCGATACGTGAGTGGTATGATGTTTATTTGATTGCCTCTTTCTGAGCAACACACTTAGTTATTGTGTGTTTTCACTTTTAAATCACTCACATCAACAAAGTAATCTTCACTCTGTTAACACCTTCGTGAGGAAAGATTATAAATCTAATAAATCTAATATCATCCCCTCGGACATGGGCTTTTGCCGAGTTCACGTCGCACTTCATATGCTTTATAAACTTCCTTGTTTCCTACACTTACCGGAAACAAGAGATGTTTCTCTTCCTAATGTGAGAAATGTGAGACTTAGAAATTAAATGGGGTTATGCCTTTAATATATAGACAGGTAGACAGGTAGGGAGAGAGAGAGAGAGAGAGAGAGAGAGAGAGAGAGAGAGAGAGAAGAGAGAGAGAGAGAGAGAAGAGAGAGAGAGAGATGGCTGGCGGGATGGATGGATGGGTGGATAGATAGACAGATAGATAGATAGATAGATAGATAGATAGATAGATAGATAGATAGATAGATAGATAGATGTTTAATTAAATTCTTTAATTGATATTTATATATTGGATATAGAAACGTTGAATAATTATACGTTATATAAGTAAATATTCACTTTATTTTACTTTAGGCACGACTTTTATATCTGCATCAAAATTATATTATTTTTCGAACTTGTGGCATAGTGCATACCTGTTTCGTGATCACTTCTTGTAAAGTAATGTACTGAAATTGTACTTTGATATTTAATGACATCTCTGCTGAAGTAGCATGATAGCACTGGAATATGCCCATCTTCTACTTCAGGTGACTCACATGGTAAGATTGTACCTAAATTAAAGTTTGAATATTACACTGCAGATTAAAATAAAATCCCACATACATGTTTAATATTACATATATAAACGAAATACAGTTAACTGAATGAAAAAGATAAATAGGTAGGTAGATAGATAGATAGATAGATAGATAGATAGATAGATAGATAGATAGATAGATAGATAGATAGATACATAGATACATAGATAGATAGATAGATAGATAGATAGATAGATAGATAGATAGATAGATAGATAGATAGATAGATAGATAGATAGATTATGAGTTATAAACTGAAGTTGCCACCTGAATACATATTAATATATAACCCATGTTGAAGAAACATAAGTTTATCGATCCATTTATTTGAAGACATTAAACCACATGAAATAAAGCATGAATTAAATATTTGTCATATAGCAACACTAACAATCTAGCTTAATTTTTACTGCAATATAAAATTTAAATACTATAATTAAAACATTTAATAACACAGATTGCGTCATTTTAGTAGGTAATGTTCAACACAACAAACTCATATTTTGGTATATTACCAGTAATGCACCACGAAAACATCAACAGCAGTTGACAACAGCTATTTCTTGGTCATGTGATCATACGTAATTTGAAATCTTCAAAAACATAAATAACAATCAGTCTGTTAGAAAACTGTAATATGTACACCCACTTTCTGCGATCACGTGTTTTAAAAAGAAGACACAAATCCACCCATGCACAGCATATTATAACTGTGGTCAAACCATGTGCAAAGTATGCTCTTTGTGTAGTATTATTTCCTTTTCTTTATTAATTATCTGTAATTAATAGTTATTAGCTATGCTGGTCTAGCCACGTGGCCGATTATGCAACCTGAAGTACCTACATACGCTACACGCAGTAAAGGATGGAGTTCAAGTTCTTTGGTCACGTGTGGGCAGTAGAAATGAGCAGAAGGGTGAAGGCGACAGTAAGAGTGGGTAATTTTTTTACAGGATACATGATGCCATATGTATAGTTGATGAAATGGATGTTATATAAGTCATAATTAATCAAACGGAAAGATAATATTGCCAACTCGAGGCATGTCAGGTAACCTGTCTGTCGCTATGTTAGACGAATAAAGGTCACAAAGAATGGGTCTGACTTAGAGTTTGAAGGATTGATGAGACAGCCTGGGCTTTTGGCAGTATTAAAGCTAATATAATAAATATAATGATTAATAATTTTGAGTCTGATATTGCGACAGTGTCGTTAAATATAACCCGGCATGTGACAATAACAAGCGAGTATAAATTGCACTACAATTAATTGAGAAATTAGTAATGGTTCATTTGTTAACAATACATGTGCTTTAGGAAATATGTACTGTTATTTACTAAAATTATTATAAAGAAATCAAATGTCTCTCTTAGGCTACATATTATGAAGAAAGAATGATGGAGAGAGGAAGTTAATCTTCGTCAATGAGAGAAATCAACCTTCACATACCTTTCATTGGCGTCGCTAGGAAAAATGACATCAATAACGCATGCATCACAGTTTCCATGTTATGTTGTCAAATCACTTCACTTTAAGGTTCTTGGATTGTATCTTGACTGCATGAATCCCCAAATCCTGTTTGTTCCTTTACGTGTGTTTACTCCGAATTAAATTATATCTGTTTTGAAATTATGTTCAAACAGAATAAAGTAAACTTCTGACTTGTCTATACAAGTAAGATGCTGTTTCGGAAATTTTTCAGTTAGAGAAGGGTTCGAAGAAGAATAATTTCAGGAAATGTGACTGCGAAATTTTATAGATTAATATACAGTAATAACACCAACAAATAATATATAGCCAGTTAGATGTATAAGATTGATGGATGGATAGATGGATGGATAGAGAGATAGATAGATAGATAGATGGATAGATAGATAGATAGATAGATAGATAGATAGATAGATAGATAGATAGATAGATAGATAGATAGATAGATAGATAGATAGATAGATAGATAGATAGATGAAACAAGAAAGCACAAATGCGCGCACACACGTCAGAAATTATTACACTATTTAAATATGTTTAAATTCTTTTGATTACATTTCAGTATGAAATAGTGACATTTTTCCTACTGATTAAAATTCTTTGTTGCTGATTCACTCTAAAATTATATATTATTTATTTTCTTTCTAAATATAAATTTCAAAGTTTTCCATATTATTTGAAAGCAGGTTTTAACAGCAGAAAAATAGTCTAATTTAGTAAGTTAAATTTCCTTATTCAGCAAATCAGTGATCACTAAATACAGCTACCTTCTTAAGTATGAAGTGTCACAAATATGAGTAAACTGACTTTATTACAAAATAATAAAAGCAAAGAACATTAAGCAAAGGTTTAATTCCTTTATAAAAATAGTCATACATACTTAGATACATGCATTTTCCGAATTTTGAGTTTGAAAAATAGAATTGAGTTTTCTATCCAGAGCAGAGAAAGTTGTAAGTTAAAAAGCCCCACGCAAGCACACACACACACACACACACACACACACACACACACACACACACACACACACACTACACACACACACTACACACACACAACACACACACACACACACACTACACACACACACTACACACACACAACACACACACACACACACACACACACACACACACACACGCGCGCGCGCGCGCGCCCAAATATCCGTGAAAGCACCACGGGAACAAGGAAAGTAAAATAAACCAATCAATGAATTTCAATAACTGAAAGATAACCGTTAATTATATGTTGAGTATTCTTATTTGTATGTGTCTTGATGATTCTCAAATGTAACTATTTAACCGTACGAAATTAATCACATAAACATTCATAAGGCCTATTCAGTAAATATGTAACAAAATAATTATTACTTACTTTTCAAAGACGTCATACTATTATTTTTGCGTAGAACTGTTTAGCATTTTGTAAGTTAAATAACTAGCCGAAATATATCGACGAAATATCCTTATTTTTGAGAATGTCAGAGCAAAGAACAAATTAAGTAGATTCTATAAATAAGTCACTCAATCATTTTTTGACCGAACTAAATTGTACTTCCTGAAAATATGTGGGCGAAATATGGGCATTTCCCTGAAATACAAATTAAGTAGATTTTATAAATACTTCTCACTTGATGCCAGCACTAAATAGTACTTCCTTAATATATGTCGACAAAATATCGACATTTCTGATAAATGTTAGTTCAAACCGAAAATTTAGTAGATTCTATAAATAGTTCTCACTTGATGTCAGCACTAAATAGTACTTCTTGAATACTAAAATCATCATTTCCGGTTCTAAGTGTATTTCATTATCAATATTTCTTTATTTATAGGTTTGATTTCTTTCACACATTTATTTCACATTTATTTGCGTTTTTTTAATGTAAGTGATTAATTGATATTTATTCATTTTAAGGCTTAAGCCTTTCTTGGCCCTTCTCCCATTAGCTGACAGAGGCCCTAAGCTGTTTATCTTCTGTATAAGATTCCTTTCATTCAGAGTTAGAAAATCCAGCATAATTTATATTACAGAGAGTTATTTATTTAATTAATGTGTCTCTAGTTTGATTTACTGTTATTTGCACCATTGTTTATTTTTAATAACGTAATTACTTGATATGGATTTTTTAAATATTTTTTTCGATATTCTCTGCTATGAATTATGAATCTTTTCATTATTTCTAAATTAATAAAATTTATTAAATATGATATGCCGAGGCACCTACAATTTTCTTCTTAAAATAAATCAATTTCTTTCGAGTTGAAATTTAAGAAAGAAATATGTGTGATAGTACAGAAAAAGACGGTTCATCAATTACTGGCACTTTAGATCTCCTAATTTTTATTGTTATTTGAAAATAAATAGACGTAAAATAATTTTGTTAATCGATAAGCATAAGGCCTATATGCAAAGGGATTTATTAATCACTTTGTTTTCTCAGCAGAAATAATTCGTTGTGTTGCTATATAGAAAATCCAATTTCCAATCCACATAAAGTGTTCATCCCAAAGGGCTTAGGCCATATATAATGTCAGCGGTGCTCAGGATGAAGCAGAACCAGAACACAAATTGTTTTATGTATGGAAGCCCAAAATAGTCTTAACAAGTAATCGTCTTTAGACCGCTGAGTTTTATTCAACTGCAGTTCTTTGCTACAAATGAAGGAGAAAGTCTGTATTGTTTCTTCTTGTTCATGATTTCTGGATGATTGCTTTCAGTTATATCCATTAATAAATTGTTTATTTGGGATTTTGAATATCTGTTGTGTCTCTATAGAGTATATATAGACTATGTTTATCCTTTTGTTGAATAATCTCTAGTGCAGGGGTCACCAACACGGTGCCCGCGGGCACCAGGTCGCCCGCAAAGACCATAAGAGTCGCCCGCAGGCCTTTTCTAAGTCTTCACATTATTAATAATGTATAAAGGCAACTAGAAGAGGTATCAAACTGGTAGCCCTTCGTATAACTCAATACCCATGAAGTAGCTCTCAGTATCAAAAAGGTTGGTGACCCCTGCTCTAGTGCATCTAGTGGCTTTTTTGTTTCTCATTTCAAATTCACATATTCGTTCTTCAGACTATGTTCAGTCTATCAATTATCAATACAATTGTAGGCGAGAAAGAATGACTGAGGAAAGGCATATATGTATATCAATTTGTTTCTTGCGCGTCCAATCTAGTCGATTTGTGTTTGTATTCATGCCTATGAGGTGGTGAGCAGGGGAAATGAGTGTGGCACATAACATCAATATCTATAGTCCTTTTTACACACACATATATCAAATATATTCAACTGGATGTTTGTATTTATACATTTATTTACACATGATATTGTATCAATATATAATTAATTAAAGAAACGTCTAACTCTTAGGCATTTAGACATAATTATATATTTAATACAAGAAACACAATAAAAACCACGCGCGCCAGATTTAATGGTCAGTGCCTGACTTGCTTGTAGGGGCTCTCTTTGTTACTGCGTTTTATAGTATATTGGTGTGTTATGGTGACTGAAAAAAAGGGAGACCGGGAAAGACGAATACCGAGAGAACAAGATCAGAGAGAATAAGTCGGGCGGGGAGGTACACTCGATGGCGACTCTGCCGCTATAAAATAAAATCTGAACAAATGTAACTATTTTGTAGTCATGTTCTGTGGCTATCGTCACTATCCGTCGGCATCGAATAGCTTGTGGCCTATGCAGGTATAAAAACACTTAACAAAAACAAAGTTTTTACCTTACTCATACTGGAGAATAAATTGACTTGTTACATACTTTTAGAGCAATTTGATTGGCTAATCTGGTGAGTGCTTGTCATGATTGATCACTTGTGGATTCTAGTAAAACTTGTTCAGTTGTGTCCACAGATTGATCATAGAGTAACATCTGCCAAATGATTTGACTTACTTGGTTAATTTGGAACAATATGTCGTGCCAAATCATTTGTAACACTTTTAAATGATACAATTATGTCTCAGTAAGAAGAGAATTAGCTTCAGAATCGCAAGTTTAAATGTATTGGTAGCTGCATCCATTTGCAATGCTTCTCGAATTTCAAACAGATTATCTTTTATCTTTAAAAAAATAACTTTTATTTTGCTAATACGACTGAGCGTGTATTTGACAATTACATGTGTTTTGCAAAATTTCCATACGAAGAGCAAATGTAGCCCAAAATGAAAATATTATTCTGAGTAGTGCAACAAAAAAAATAATATACATAAGATGCTGATTTTGCAGCGTTATAATCCATGCAGTACATAAAACACCAATAGGATGTGTGGTGGAGTAAATTTGCCTGTCACTATTTCTAAACTTAATTGTTATATAAATTGTTAAATGTCAAAGTGACCCGATCTTTGGCATTGCTTGTGCTGATATTTTTAATTGTCAAAGTTGGAAGTAAACAACTCAGGCAAAGAATGTTGTAGACTAGCTGATGTAATCTAAACCTGTTTTAGGTGTATGAGTAGATTTTATTATCCAGTGGTTATGATGTACAAGAACGAGACCAGCCACTGAGCTGAGATCAACAGTTTACCTGCTGTAAAGAATTCTTTTGTCTGATTACGTTGACTTTATTATGAAAAGTGCATCAAAGATGATTGCAGCTTCACCTAGACAAGATTGCATACAAACTATGTTTGCTTATCTCTAATAACTCCATTTCTGTTCTCTAATAAGGAATATCCTGTGATTTGTATTGACACTAATTGGTTGAATTGGTGTTAGGATATAAGACTGTTTATGTATTAAATTTATTTGAATGCAATTTCATAAAAATACTGATGTCAAGTATTGTTTCCATTGTATTTATTATATGTATTATTGATTGTTGATTTAATAAATTAATTTACCTTCTCACAAATGTTGATAACCTTATGTTAGATGCGAAATTCGGTGGAAAGGTGCTCGCTAAATGAAAGACAGATTCAACTTATCCTTTAGTAAGAGGTTTTCCACATATGGAAATATTGTGTGACGGTAAAAGTATGTCTTTAATTTTGTGAAGAGAGAAAACGTTTACAGCGCCCACATATCCGCCAAGCAAGAGAGACGTGTCTTCTGGATAATTATTGTTAACATAAATTAAAATTATCATAACTTGTAATTATTTATGGATGATTAATTAATAAAAATAAGCATAACTAATGTGGCGTTAGAATAACAGTATATTTTCTTTATTAAAGCTACAACACCTTTGTGTTGGCTTTGCCTATTACCACTGTTGTAATAAGAATGTCTCCACAGCATTTCAACTTTTTTTAAAGGACTTTTATGTTTTGGTCTTGTGGGTGGGACTTCAACTAAACCAGAACCAATTTATATGCACAAGTCAACAAAAATAATCCGTAATTTTGATTTTGTTGTGATTAATTTGAACATAATGTTGTAAAATAGACAGTTGTTGCTCTTCATGGAAATTAGGTCAATCATTTGATTCTGAATAGCTTTCCAAAGATAAGTGTTCAAGTATTCTTTATATTGTATGCTATAACAAAAGCAATGAACTCTAGTTAGGACAAGAAATTTCCATTGCTAGGCTCCTATATATTGCTCTCGAAAGCCACGAAAGCTAATGACATTTTAAAGAAAGATGGTTCAACAGCAAATAAATGTTCAAGCACTCAATGCCAGTGGGTGTTTGTTTTATTTTCAATCTCTAATGAGAATTATCGACAATAGCCCTGCACTTGAATAACCTGTATGAGTCTTCCATTTCTGCACGCAGTGATCATGATGCAATATGTATAGTGTACCTTTAATTTTTCACCTATGTCTTTTTCTTTAGCCTGAGCAATTCGCCTCTGATGAGACATTTTTTTTCCCATTGGAGAATAGCATACAGCAAAGGCAAAGTAAAAAAATATTTAGAATGAAATAAACAAGCCAACTTCTGAAAACTGTCTTGCAAATACGAAAACGTCTAATGTAGTAACCGGCATTAATTTTGAGAACGGTTTCAGCTACAGGTCCTTATGTTGAATAATTTGGAATGAAATAGAAGTGACAAAAAATAACAAGAGTAATTAATTTGTAACATGTCTCTTAAAAATAAATAATACATATTAAGTCACGTGTATTTTGGCAATATACAGATGAGATTTTCATGCACATGGATACAAACAAAATATTTTATAGAATCACTCCACCCCCCTTTGTGTGCGTGTGTGTATGTGTGTGCGTGTGTTAGTGAGTGCTCCTGTGTGTGATAGTGAACAATCCACATGTGCAGTACTGGAACCAAGTCCTTCAAGAGCTATGCAGTACCGAGAACATCTTCAGATGAAACGAAGAAAGCCAATGGAGCCACTACCACCCCCAGTATAAATTATAGATTATTTGTAATACTAATCCATGCTGAAAAAAACTGTCTCAAAATTGTTTTTGTAGGTGCAATAACGAATCGGTGGACTGTATTTGTGAACCTCTACAAAGTGCTTATAGAATTAGATGCCCTCTTGCATTATTGGGCCAAGCTAATAATATGAATAAAACCAAGCCTTTTGTCTGCCAGAGACTTAGGCATATTTCTATAAATATGCATATGTTTATGTTTGTTTATATATAATAACTTCCAAAGACGCTTTACTCCTCTACACTTGTCAGATCAATGACATTTGCAAAACTCTATTTTTCTTCGCATACATATAGATAGAAGTTCTACTGACAGTTTCTTTCCAGTGTGTGGAGCTTCTTACTGAAGTAGTAATTCAATCCATCCTTATGTTATTTTAATGAGCTCCCATCCACCCACTATTACTATAAACATAATTTAAATAGTATGCATAAGAAGGACAAATAAAAATCAACAATATATTTATGAAATCACAATAAAAAATACAGCATACAAATGAATACAGTTGAAAAAGACATACATTTATACTAACTACTAAGAGTGTTCAAATAATGTCCAAAACTTAGTCTTTATCCCAATAATAAAATAATCAAGGGTAATAGTCCTTAGTAGATCAATAGAGCCTACTCTTTATCATGGAATCAGAATGGGAGTATGGAAAAGAAATAATTTTATTTTACCTTCTTTATGACATGGAGTGTTGTGCTTTGGGGCCTTCTATGACAATGCCACACACTCATTTTGCCCTGCTTTCGATACTGGTACTAACATGCATCCTTAGGCACGCCAAACTGAACTATTCCATGAATTCTGCATGAAATATCTCAAGACCACAATCATGCCCAACTTTCACTGTACTGGTTCTTGATCCACCATAGCCAGATTCCAGCAGTATGACTACGAGGCTCAGCCTTGGACGTTTATTCATCGTTGACAGACGAACAAGTCAAAGGCTATGACATTTTCACAAGTGCGTTATTTTCTAAGTATCAATGCAACGCCGAGGCGTATAGAGAGTCCTCGCGATTCCCATCTCCAACGTGACGAATCGTGAGTACACTTTTTTAAAAGGTTGGAATCATATGTTGACCGATGGAGAATGTTTTCGAAAACCCCTATACTGTGCAATATTTGATCTATATTATGCATGAGCAGTAACTAGAAACCATGTCGCCAGCCCTTCAGATGTTCATACTGGAAAGATTCCCCTACATTCTGGACTCTTTAACTAGACTAGCAGACCACTATACGCAAGCACATGGATCTCCCTGTGACAGAGAGAGTAACAGGGATCATGGTAAAACCAATCATGAAAGAGGGGGACCCCTCACGACCTTAAGAACAATAATCGTAAACATAGACAAGACGTGTCACTTAACAGACAAAGGGCCCAACAAACAGACTCAAGAAAGAACACTAGGCAGTCAAATAGAGCTTGGCACAGATTCTGTAAAATCTGCCAGGCGAATACGTATGACACGGAAAGGTGTTTCCGAAAGATCCCACAAATTAAAACGTACTTAGCCGTTAGTTTGACACCTGACATGAATCAAACACATAACGATACACACACCCTCTATAACCAATAGTCAGGCAGTTATAGAAACCCTCCTCACATCCCATATAATGGGTCATCCTTCGTAGGCGTTATGACGCCTCAGACAGTCGACGGCGGAAAGACCCCCATCCCCAAGTGAAATGTATTTTTGACTCCTGATGTTTCGTGGATGCGGTGTGCTCAAGGACTTGGTGCGTGATAAAGATTAAACAAATAACATTATTAGAATAAGTTATGCCAACAAACATATTATACACACTACCCGTCCAATCGCGTTAATTAACGTACGATGTAAATCTTTCTCAGGCTATACCCTTTAATAGTAGGGAGACCCTTTATTTAGGCCAGTCCCTGACCAAATCAGTACATGGTAAGCACTTAAAACCGTTAGCAAGACAAACTGGTGGACTGGTGAAGGCAACTATAAGGACGTAAAGGGAGTAATAAAGCATGCCGCTACACACTCCTAGGAATGCTGGAAGCAGAAAAAAAAAAAAACGTCTATTTTTACAATAACAGTTACAAAAACATAATTCAAACGATGTTAGAATTCCTACTGGCAGTAAAACCCCTATATTATCAAGCATTAGGCGTGATAATATAGATGGTCTGACAAAGGTCAATGGGTCCTATAGGGATATGATTACTCCCCTTGATTTAAATCGGGAGAGAGTAACTGGAGTGATTTAAGCTTTTCCTTACTACCAAGACGAAACTGGAAGAATCCGGGTTTCACGAAAACAGTTACACTGTTAGATCTACTTTGTACGGTGTAAAAAAGCTACAGTCATAAACCAATATTAGACTGATCTGTTTCCTTTATATTAAACTGAAATTAGTGAAATAAAATACTTTATATTTAATATTGCTTTGTTTTTTGAGAATGTTGTTATTTGCCACGTAGGGCAAAAGCAAGTTCCGCTTGAATTTTTAAAACATTTTCTTAACTATAATATATGAGCGGAGAGACATGAACATACTGAAATTTGGTTGCATTGTTATTTATACGATTATTAAAACGCCTGATCCAAATCTAAAGTTCACTTATTTGTTATGCGCGATAAAATAGCTACGTTCCTGAGTGAACATAAAGTATAGCTTTATGAAACGTTGCTTAATGCTACGCATAAATGTATGCTTTGTAGTGAGATGTATAGTTGACATTTGTAACTTTTAAACATTTTGTTTATTCTGCACCTCAAATGGCGCCTATCTTTGAAAAAATTAAACTTGCACTTTAACCTTTTAATTATTTTGCACATAAACGTGTACCTATCTTTGATGGTTTCAACTGTATGCATTTTATACCTTTGCGTATTCCTCGCATAGACTTTTGAGTTTGTGCTTTAAAATTGATAAATTGTACTTTAACTTTATTCGATTGTGTAAAAGCAATTAAATCTTTGAGAGGTTATTAGAAAATGAGTCCAGGATTTCATTTCTTAACAAAATCATGATATGTGATTATGATTAATCCCTACATTATTCCTTTATAGTGAGGGAATCTGATGTCTTCACCATTCTCTCACATTTTTATTAAATTAATTAAAAGACAACATTATATGACTTCATGATAATATTTCAAATTTAATAATAATTTTAAATAGTAAGTTAGTGGCTACTTGAATTTATTATAAGCAATTTTCTAACTTGAAGTTCTGACACTTTAATTAAACTTAGCACAGAACTTCCCAAATCACTAGTTATGCAGTTCCTAGTCTAGTTAGTTCTCACTCCAGCCGCCGTAAGTTTGTGCAAAACTTTAGTGTCAGAGTGTGCAAACTCTTGTCACTCATCCAGCGTTCACTCAGACAGGAGACTAGACCAGCCAAGAGAATAAACAAATCACTGTCAACCCCTGGTAGAAGGCATAAATATAGGATTGCTAGGAAAAGTGAAAATTAAATTGCCTTAGACCCATACGAGCATCTCTTATAAAAATATATATTCCTATAGTAAAACTTTCCAGACTGAATCTTTATCAATCTGTGTACTTGTGGGATACATTTTCTTGGATTTTATAATTCAGGACCTAATTGCCAGCAGAAACCTGGCAAAACTGGTACAGATCGACTAAATGCATTTAAAGGATGGGCTGCTCGCTCGTCACCCCCCCACTAAACTTTGTTGCAGCGTGACCAGTTTGAAAAAAGAGACTGTTCACGCAACCGTCGCCTTTGCATTTTGTGACCCAAATGAACGAAAGGTTTTGCCTCAACGCTATCTTCAAGCCAATGGTGCTCTTTGTCATCTGAATCGAAAGTTAAGTTTGAAACATATGAAACTCTTGAAAGACATTGACATAGCTTTAAAAACCATTGCGATACATTAACTTTGATCTGTGCATGAACTCCGTATAGCGAAGACACTATGGAGACGCATTTTATTTAATTTGACTGATTCCTACGTTGTTTCCTTCTTTTAATTTAACTTTTTCCCCTTTAATAAATTTATTTAAAATCTTCAAAATTGACTCTTCGTGTATTGTCCCATTACGTCATATATGTACTAGTTGTAGGGACAGGATCCGATCTAGTTATCTATTATTGCATATTTACTCTAAGACTAGAATGTTTGTACTGTGTCATCTACATTGTGCATCCTTGCGTCTGTTTGTTATTTGTGCAGCTTACGTCTGAAAAGCAGGGTGTGTTTCCAGAAGTGGGCATGGGAATAATTAAATGACGTTAAATATTTCTCATGTTTCTCTCCTCCTGCCTTCACACGTAATAAACAATCCGCCACACCGGCTATAAAACAGACACATTTTAAAAAAATACAATATACAAAGGTAAATTATATGAAAAAATACCTACATCTTTGAACTCTAGACTGATGACATCAAATTCCATTCAGACATGGAACATGATATCACAGATGTGATACACAAATGTCCAGCATCATACATTGTGATTGAGAATTTAAAGGAATAAGTTGTACTTAGAAAGTAAAGGGTTAAAGTGAAAATAAGCTTTAAAATTGTGTTTAAAAATGTAAGGGATTAACAAAAATAAGCTAAGTATTTCTATTCAACAATTTAAATGTTAACAATGAAATAAAATTGTATTAACAATTTAGCTGAGAAAGAAGTAAGATGCAATTGTACTTTACAAAAGCATAAAATTGTATTTAACAATTTTAAAGGTTAACAAAGAGATAAAAGTGTATTTAAAAGTCTAAAGGGTTAACAAAGAAGATAGCTGTATTTAACAAAACTAAAGAGTTGACTAATAAATAACTTGTAAATTCTTTTACTTGAAAATTTCATGGGTGGATAAAGAAATAAGTTGTATTTTCAAATGTACTACTAGGAAACACAAAAGGTAAACGTTTGCAAAAATGAAGATAAAATGAAAATTATGAAACTACTGAAAATAATATTTTGTTTAAACTGATATGCATGAAGTGTTGGAGATGGGGAAGAAGAGTATAGCTTATTCTGATATTATTACAACGAAAATACGTATTATAGTTAGCGTCACATACACTACCCTCACAGCGAATGGAAAACGACACACCTGACAGCTTTTACAAAATAATTTTGATGTTAAATTTAGAAAATAAAAAGTACAAAAACCCCTCAATTTTAAAGTTAACATGTACTAATATTCAACATAATTTTATAAGCATGTGTTTAAAATTTAGTAAGAACATTCACTAAATTAAAAAGAAACAGAGTACTTACGAATAAACAAATACTTTTGAAACGACCAATAACAAACAGGTGAGCAGCTCTATAGAGAGAGACAATGATACAGAAGGAAGTTAACGATGGAAAAATAAACTAGTAATAAAAAGAAGAGGCAAGGCAAAGTCATAGTCATCACTCTCATAAACCAGGAATCAACACTCAGTTAAGCCAAGGGTAATCACTCTGACACTGGCCAATGGTCGTTTGTTCTGTTAAGCCAAGGGTCCTTGATTCATCTCAAAACAACTACGCTTTTCATTCGCCACTCTAACATAGGAATGTTATTCGTCTTTGACAATGTCTATATATTAACAAGCTATGAAAATATCTGTCCAGGTGTTAAGTGAGTTACTGTCTTAAACAGCGGTAATTTAAATTGTATGATTGCAGATGATTCTTACCTATCTGCCATACTGCGCTGTAAGTGTAACTCGTTTCAACGATGTTTTTGTATGCATCTCTTTGCAGCCTGTTTAAACTAGTTCCTATTAATGCAAACGAGCAAGGGATAATCCAAGAAGTGGAAGTTTGTGTTAATGATAGAGACCCCTCTTGTTGACTCCACCAAAATATGTATACAACATACAAGGTGTCCCAACAGTCCTTGTGCAGTGTTCAACTTCAGTTACTTCAGCTGTGTAAGAGTTACTAATTTGCAATTAGCATTGTTTGCAAGCTAGATTATTGAAATTTTCAAACGATGCTGATTTTATCTTAGAACTTCAACATAACCTCCGACATATTTGATACATTATTCTAGATGATTTTAGAAATATGTGTTATCCGTTGGTGCTCAGTAAACTGAATGGAGTGCATTTGTTATCGCAGTCCTAAGAACAGTTTTGACAGGTGACTCCCACAAGAAAATATCCAGTGGTTATAGATCAGGTTGCTGAGACGGTCACATAAGAGTCCTCCTGTAACGATCAACCGGTCTGAGAAAGTGTCATCCAGAAAATGACAGTCACGCAAAGCATAATGACATAGTGCGTCATTCTGCTGAAAAGTGGTGTTATTGGAATTTCTATTGAATCACCTTCCCATAATCGGCAGTGCATTTTCTCCTAACGGTTGTTATTGTCATAAATGTAGCTAACCAAAGCACACAATTGACTTTCTCTTATACATTTGTCATTTTCAAATCGATTGGTAGGGAATGAAAAAAATCTTTCAAAAGTGGCAAAAAAAAACTAACTTTGAAAAATAAATCAATAATAAACTCTCAAACGATGCCTATGATATTGTGTGCAACGTTTAGATTTTACAATTTCAATTTTCGAGCATTTGTTCTTCATTGTTATTTTTGCAATGCATGAGCTCCAACTTTAACATGGAAACAGATAATATTTCTCATAATAGAGTTTGTCTAGCTATGTATAACTTTCTTAACGGAATTATCCGTCTGTTTGTGAATGTGCTGATATAGATCGAAAACATGTCTCTGCACTTGGGGAATTCAATAATTGATTCTCAGACTACAAACACTGGTAATTATAAAAAAAAATTGTGAAAAGACAACAACAATATCCAAAAATTAAATCGAATAATAATTCTCAGTTAGAAAGCAAACATTATATTCATGTGATTATCGCTTTTTAAATTTTTTAACATTAATTTTCTATAATCCTTCAATGTAGTTCTTTTACGGCAACATAAAATTGTACTTTTGTATTATTTCTTTCTATTTTTCTCTATCTGTACGTACCGATGTGTTAATGTATGTATGTGTGTATGTATAGATGGATAGACGAATGGACGGACGGACGGAAGGATAGATAGATAGATAGATAGGTAGGTAGGTAGGTGGCAGGTAGACAGATAGATAGATAGACAGACATACAGACATATAGATAAATAGATTGATATATAGATAGATAGATATATAAATAGATAGATAGACAGATACATAGATAGATGATAGATAAGTAGAGAAATAAATTGTATTTATCAAGGAATGTATAAATATTTTTTATAAATATTTAATACGTTAAAAATTTAAATATTTCATATATTTTATTTTGTTAATTATGTGTACTTTAGGTGCCCACAAAAAAATATTAAGATTCGGAAAAAATGGAAATATGCTCACGTACACATACGTCTCTCTGTCTCTCGCTATTTTTCTCCCTATGGTTTTTTTTTCAGCTTCCCTCTTCTCTCTTTTCTGTTAATTTTCAGTCTACATGTGAGTACACATACGCGTCTGCATGAAAGTATATGCGGGTGTGCATTTGCAAATATGTGAAATTTGTAGATGTATAAATGCTAATTAAATATAACAATCATTTGAGAGGGTGAAAAAATTACTATAAAATAAAGAATATGTTCTTGATGCTTTTTTATTTGTATTTCGCTTAATGCTTAGAATTATCATTGTTTTTCTTTACGTTTTCGATTTTCTGTTTACTAATCGACATATATTTAAAAAAAACGTCTAGAATAACAAAGACATTTCCAATATAAGTTAGAGATCGATCATAAATCTACCTACGTACATACATAGGATGAAAAAGTACAGGTCGTATGTTAACTGTGTCTCCTTTAATTTTAGAGGTGTGCATTTTATGCATAGGTTTAATTTCAGTTGCATGTCGATTGGAATATGTTTGTTAGTCTCCTTATTGATTTATTTTCTACACTGATTGCTGCCTTGGTCTCTCGTTGTCCACTATAAATGTAGAAAACAAAATGTTCTTTGCGAAGTCATATTGCATATTATATTTCATAAGAAAATAATTTTAAAAAATTAAATAGTAATGGAAGAAAAGATAAATGTGTTAACAGAAGACATGAAAGTGCAGTGAGGGAGATGATTATTGCAATATGTTAGTGCTTTTGAATCTTTTTACAGTACTTTTGTCTACAGTAATTGTGTCTACAGTACTATTAACAATGAAAGTACTTCATTTTGGTGGGGTTAGTTCTTTTTTATCCTACAGGAATAATTATTGCAAAGAATACATCTCGACATGATAACAATATACAAAATCGTTTTCTTCATCACTGTGGATATTGGACGAGAAAATAAGAAAATGCTGTGTTCAAACGCATGTTGTCTGAATAGGCATTTTAGTTATTCAGTAGCATTTGTATTTGTGAATAAATTTATAAATTTAGTATATTTTAATGGATTTTTAAATTGCTAACAATGATGATCAACGGATTCTCACTAACAAGTAACTCTACTAACACTGACTCAGAAAGAAAAAATGCGACAGATGTTAGTCCAATAGATCTGACATTTTCTGCATCAAATATTTCAAATCACTGTCGCTTAGCATCAAAAGGATTTGGTTATCTCCCTTGGAGAAACGAGGACAGCGTAATCAGCTACGATACACTTGAGTTCTGCGGGAGAATTTTGACAGGGGGTGTAATTCCTGTGATCTGCATGATTGGTATATCAGCCAACGTCATCAACTGCCGAGTATTTTATATGCAAGGTCTAGGGAATCGAATCAATTTTCTCCTCTGTAGCCTTGCCTTTACAGACCTAGTGGCTGATCTTTATATCTTTGTACTATTTATAGAACGGTTCTATTCCCAGTTCACAGGTGCATATTTGAATTTTGGTCCTGTGAATGAGTTTCTGACCAACTCAGGTTTCAATGTTTTTACCGGATTCACGTACGCCTCTGGGTTTCTTTCCACGTTAATTGCAAGTGAGAGATGTGTTTGCGTGGTGAAACCTTTCGATGTGGGATTTTTACTGAAGACCAGAACTCTCTACGTCATCGTGATCGTCACTACTGTCGTCATCGTGTGCGTTCATTACATTCCTTCTGAGCGAAACAAAATCGCCTGTGTTTATGATACTGAGATTCGTATGATTGTGTATACTTACTTCCCGAGTGAATTTTATTCTATGAACAGAGAGTTTGTCAGTGTTCTTGCTGGTGTAGTATACGGGTTAATCTTGCCTTTTTTGTTTATTATCGTTACCATAGCAGCCACTACGCTCACGTCAATTTACTTAAAGTCAGCCACAAAGTTTCGAAAGATATGCACCAATCGATCCACCCGGAGTGACTCAGCAGTGACGAAAATGCTGATTGCGACCTCCTGTTTGTTTATTATCTGCAGAGTTCCAGATATCGTCAACAGAATCACTCCTCTTTATGTTTCAGACTTCCGGGTGGGTGGCCGCTTGCAAAACATATCCATCCTATGCACTAGCATAGTGATTGTTGCTTTAACTATCAGTTCCAGTTTCAACATTTTCATTTACATAAAAATGGGATCTCTCTATCGAAAGACATTAAAAAACGCGTGTAGATGAAGAGAATACATAGAATTTGTCCTAAACACTGCTACTATTACAACCATTAAATCTATCATAAATATTATGATAATAGCGGTGGTGGTGGTGATGATGATGATGATGATGATGATGATGATGATGATGATGATGATGATGATATGACGGGAAATCCTTCCACATATTTCCAATATAAATTTTCAATTTTTAATCTGTAATACTTAAACATGATGCTATTTGCAATCTGTATGAACTGGAAATTTGGGTATAATGTTTATTTCTGAAGTGAAAGTCCAGAATGTAATGGTGTGTAAGGGGAGATAAGCTGTTTGAGTGAGTGAGTGCACATAGAGTAGCAGACTTGAGGTAAAACTATTGTTATTATTCCTGAGAACACTACCTCCCTGACATCTAAGCAGCAGTGCGGTCGTCTTAAACATTAGATTTTGATTTTTACCTGGTTATGTGTTATGCAACCTTTAAGCTGATTCAACTTGAACTTCTTTATGGATAGGTGCATGGTGTGTTGACATAATATAGGTGTGGAAGATGTGAGAAAGTCATAAATATTAATTAACTCCAGGTGGATTCTTAAAGTTAATTGAGTCTAGGTAGCAATGGGCCTGGTTTCAAGTCTAAGAAAACCAAGATGGAAGTTCTATTGTTTACTCTTTACCAACGACTCCTTGGATAAGCGTTAAAATTGTACTGAGTCTCTCCCTATAATAGGCTGTGAGAGGAAAAATGAAGACCCTTGCCTGGGTGGCAATTAAAATAAATTATCTCAATTTCCAGGAAGCCATGATACATCTAAACATCTTACGAAAGTGTAGGGGAGCAAATATGTCTATCGCTATTTATAAACTAAATTGTTTTATAAATTGTTAAATTGTCGAAGTGACCCGACATTGGGCACTTCTTATGATGAAATAGTTGTATATGTCAGAGTTGGGGTAAAGAACTCGATTTGAGAACATGCAAGAATTTGCCGATGCAATGCAAACCAGTTCCAACTGGATGAGTAGTTTTATTACGCTGTATTTATAATGCTGTGATGATGAAGGGTGTCCTATTGTACGTTACAAACATGTCTGACCGACAAAGGCAGATTTAGCCCGGTAATATGTGGCCTGAAGTTGTGGTGGATGTTGCTGCTGTTGGATGTTCAAGTGGGAGGGCAGGTGGAAGGGGGTGTCTCACAAAGCCCAGGCTAGTAACACACCAATTATGTACCTAATGTATATGTGCACCTGGAATGTTCACCCCCCTGGCCTCCTCACTGGTGGTGTTGTCATCACCGTTGTCCCTGGTATTTGTTGGGATGTTTGAAGATGGGTGCTGGTGGTGAATATAGATGTTTGAGCAGCAGTTGGGTCATGTCCTCAATGGTTGGTTGAAATAACCCCACTGCGGATACTGTTGTTCATAATACTGCAATTGTTGTTGTTGCCAATGCTGTTGTTGATGGTATCTGTGGCGTTCATGTGGCCATTGTTGCTTTTACTTATTTGGCTCTGTTCTGTAGATGGTAGTGTTGTTCTTGGCTGGTCTTCTGATGTTGTTGTGGATGATGCTCTAGGTGGAGTTACTGGCAGAGGTGAGAGGGGTGGGGCCTCTCTTACCCTTGAAAACTCCGTCCAGAACGATGTCAACTTCAGACGGTTTGTCTGGTTCCCTGGTGTAGACCTTTTCGGTTTGATTTGCTTCTTCCTTCATCTCGATGGCTTTGGTCTGAGAATAGGATATTTCCAGTTGTTTCTTATTATCCTTTTTCTTCGTTGATGTTGTCTGTATTTTTTCTCCCCTGTTGGAGTAGTTGGTATCTGGCTTTTCTTTTCCTCATAATATGTAGATGGTGTCTGGGAAAAGCCTGTTTTGTTTTGTTTTTCTGGTTCAAATCTGTGCAGAGGTAACTTTGTTGATGGTGGTATAGTTCATACCAAGTGAGCATTGCATTTTTTCTTACACTTGCTAGTAGGTGATGTTTAGGTGTCGACATCTATTATTGTCTTTTAGAAATGTTCCTTCAGAATCTCGCTTATTTTCACTGCAGAACATATGGTATGACCATTTTTGGTAAATTACATTGAGGAGACTTGTGGTAGTTGTATGAATTATCAAAAACTCTGTTGTGGTTCTGATGCTAAGTGACAGACTTAGATCAAAACTTTCGCCATGTTCATGCCAGAATTTAACCGTCTTAGCCCTGAAGTGCTGTTTAATTTCTTCTTGCTCACCCGGCCCTGAAAAGGGCAAAGGTGAAGGAGGTAAGGTTGTCTTCTTCCTCCAGCCCTGACAAAGGTTTAAAAGTGGTGTTCCCTGACAAGGGTTTAGAAGTGGTGTTCCCTGACAAGGGTTCAGAAGTGGTGTTCCTTGCACTGGTTGTTGCTCAAGTATGCATCTTTCCATTTATCCGGTTAGGTCTTTGATCCTGGAATGGAATGCATTTGTTCTGGAATGTTTTGGAATGTTTTGAGTAATGAATGTCTAATGTTTTTGTTTGTTTTGGTCGCCAATTGATGAGATCAAGAAATATTTTCTACAAGCCCGGTTTGTTCCCTGTACACCTATTGGTCAGTTGCAGTTGGTTAGTTAGGGCATACCTCTCGATCGGTTTTCTAACTACAGTCGGTCAGCGTCACCCATAATTAATGCGGTTAATGGTAACAATGCCTAGTGGCAGATCTGGCTACTTCAATAGAGTGACCTAGATCTGTGTAAAGGAATAAAGAAAAACTGTTACCGTTGTATGTTACACCAGGGAATCTTTTAGTTATCATTTAGGAAAAATACCAGTATTTTGTCCACGACCAACGTAAAGAGCATGATGTCTAAATTTAAACTCCACTAAGTAAATGCTAAGACAAGAATAAAATTGCACATGTTGGCATATAGAAAATTAATGCAATATGTACATATAAATAAGTGACAAATAGAGGAAAGTGAGGAAATAGTTGTCACACCCTAACTGAAGCATTCCTCAGTGAAATGTTTGGACCATGTAAATCATGTTGTTGTAACTGTAATTGCTGTCAACATGGTAGGTATAGTAAACTAGTAACCTATATAGTAAACTAGCTCTATCAATGCATCCTTTTATTTACCCCAGGTCTTGGTAAGTTTTACAGTGACAAACCTACTGGTACAGATCAACAGCTTAACAGATGGCAACACATTTGAATATTTTTCCTCCACTGTGAATTTGTAGAACTCACTCAGCGTTTAAATTCACCAGTAGCGAATAATCCAGAAGCCATGGTCATTGTCAAGTGATCTCTCGAGACACACATTCTCATCAACACGAATAGTACTATCTCTTCTGAGTCATTATTCTAGTTGTATATTTTAACTTCATTTTTTTTTTGTGTGTTTGTCTTAGGTCCATAGTTATTTTTGTGTTATTTTCGGTATTAACTAATTAATTTGAAGGACACGATATTTTAGAAATGCATTAATGATTTTTGCATTTTAACAGTCATAAATTTTCCATAAAAAAATGATCAAATTTATATACAAGCCAAATAGCCCAAGCCCTAAATGAGTGCAATATTTATTCATATTAACTGTCTGAATATGTGATATAATACTTTATAAATATATGCTATTTTAAAAATATTTAAATTAGAACAATATTCCAAAGACAATAAATTCTTTATAATTCATCCGGCATTTTAAAAAAGTAATTTGAGAAATTCTATTTACAGCAATAAAAACAAATTAACAACGATACTGGTCTTGTATCAATATTTAATTTAAGGTACATAACTCTTAATTGTTTGCGGCTAATGGAAATTGGTTAACTCCCTTTATTATTACTTACACAGATGCCAAGACTGGTATGGTATATATATTATAAACATATGTGTATTGTGTCAATTTAAAAATCAGAGTTGATAAATTATCTGTTGTTTATTCTTCCTAATTCTTTTTAAATCATGTGAATATTTTTTTTTTTATAAAGGAGTGCATTTCAAATGCTGAATTTAGGTTAATTTGAGCGGAATATTTTTAGAGACCTTGAGAATTTACATTTTATATACTTTTTAAAAAAAAAATTCTTAAATGTATTTTGCCTTCGATGATGATTGATATATTAATTCTACTGTTGTATTTCGATGTTGATTGATACATTAAACTGTTGTATTTCGAAGTTCATTGATACATTAAACTGTTGTGTTTCGAGGTTCATTGATACATTAAACTGTTCTATTTCGATGTTCATTGTATATTTTGTCGTTCCTTTATTTATTGTTGTGTGTCGAAGATGAATGCTATATTTATTTTTGTTTAACCAGTCTGTTTCCTGCTTAAATTACTATAGGTATTGGAAGGAAGAGTATTGTTTAGAGTTAATTAAAAGTATGTCAGGACATTCAAGATTAGCTTTTCTTTAAAAATGTGTTTGCCAAATTCATTCTACTAGTTAGGTGGTATGCTTTGATGCTGTAAAGTATTTCTGTTTATAGTATAAAGTTAGGTGGTATGCTTTGATGTTGTAAAGTATTTCTGCTTATAGTATAAAGTTAGGTGGTATGCTTTGATGTTGTAAAGTATATCTGCTTACAGTATACAGTTAGGTGGTATGCTTTTATGCTGTAAAGTATTTCTGTTTATAGTATAAAGTTCTTATTATGTACCGGCCGTCTCCATTTTTTTTAGATAGTTTCAACATTAAAATTTTAAAGAGCTGGTATGAGTTTAATACTTTTTAATTGTAGGTGAATGAAATCATAAGAGATGATCTAAATATCCTATACACTGGAGAGCAATTTCTGGAGTTTCTCATTTTGACAAATTCACTATCAAGGAGCATCGATATCACCATAATACATCATTCACTAACTGTGTTCTCTGTTTATTCCGTAATACATCATTCACTAACAGTGTTCTCTGTTTATTCCGTAATACATCATTCACTAACAGTGTTCTCTGTTTATTCCGTAATACATCATTCACTAACAGTGTTCTCTGTTTATTCCGTAATACATCATTCACTAACAGTGTTCTCTGTTTATTCCGTAATACATCATTCACTAACAGTGTTCTCTGTTTATTCCGTAATACATCATTCACTAACAGTGTTCTCTGTTTATTCCGTAATATCTTAGTCACGACCCTATATAGAGGCAGTATTTGGCCCCAAGAATCATACGTCCTCGATCGACTCATATCGTGAGGCCGATGATGATTCTATTTACCGTTAGCATGATTGACCCAGGGTGACAAATGATTATGGCCCCAAATATCCCTAATTTTCATCTGTTTATTCCCTCCAAAACATGCCATTTAGTCCCTGGTTATTCTATCAAATATGCCTCCGTCTGTATAGTTCTCGAAAATATGCCTAGTTTTAATCTTTGCTTGTTCCCTCCAAAATATGCCTACTTTTAAAGCAGGCATATTTCCCCAATATGCCTAATTTGAACCACTGCCTGTTCCATGAATAAATGCATTCTTTCAGACGTCTGCTTATTTTAAGAAAGTATGAATACTTGTAATCTCCACTTATTTCCCACTAATCTCTACTTATGTTTATTCATCTCTTATCTCTCTTGTTTCCAGAAAAAATATATATCTACTTTTAACCCCTGTTTATTTCTCGAAAATATACCTACTTTAAAACCTCAGCATTTTATTTTAAAATGCTTACTTTTAACTTCTGTTTATTTTCGAAAAATGCATACTGTTAACTTTTGCGTATTTTGGAAAAATTCTACTTTTAACTTTTGCACATTTCCAGAAAAATGCCTCCTCGTAATCCTTGCTAAGTGTCGTCATCCGCAGGAACATCATTCCTTCATCTCTCATTCTATTTTACAGCTCCCGGACATTTCTTCTGAAAGCAAATATTTCTATACTATCATGGTGGGTACAAACTTTTGCATTAAGAGCAGATGAAAGATAAATCACGTGTTTTGTGAAGTTTTAAAATTACATTAATTTAGTAAGATTTTATTTTAACTGCATGTAATACTCGTGTACACAAATGGTGTTATTACTTTAACTGCTGAATATTTATTTTCAAATTATATTGTTTTAATTTTTTAAATAATAATGTATTTCATTCCAGCTTTTGATTTTGTCTTGGATGCTTAATTATTACATTTTAAACAAATAGAAACACACCAAACAACGCTTTGACGTGATAAATGTATCTTCCCGTCTTCGCCTGACACACACACATATACGCAGGTATAAAATCTTATATACATGCATTCAAGTACATTCTATATGAATGAGTGCGTTTATGTGTGCATTTATGGGTATGCGTGTGTTTGTGAGTGTGGACCCCTTCCCCCCCCCCGGGAAAAAGACGGGTCGGTCGCAGTGGAACTCTCAGGGAAGGAGACGGGTCGGTCGCAGTGGAAACCCCAGGGAAAGAGATGGGTCGGTCGCCCTAAGATCTCCTGAAGACGATCCTAGAAGGAGGAGGATTTTTAAGAGCTGCAACCTGTCGTGAGGTGAACTGAAAAAGGCTGTCCAGAATCGAGTGCGCTGGAGGACTGTTGTCGAGGCCCTTTGTTCCACGAGAAATCCAAGGAATTAAGCAATGTGTGTGTGTGTGTGTGTGTGTGTGTGTGTGTGTGTGTGTGTGTGTGTGTGTGTGTGTGTGTTTGTGCGTAAGTATTTATTGCATCACATATATCATTTAATATTCAATAGATTGATCCATAACTTTTCATGTATAGTTAATTGCAGACAGCTTGAAAACGTACACATAAATATTATGGAAGCGATGAGGTAATTGTAGGCACGTAGATAGATACACATTCTATTGCATGTGGAAATGATGGGATTGTTGTATGCTTATAGGAGACCGATAAATAAATTATCTTTAGAATTAAGAGAATCACATTTTGTGGACAGAAATCAGTCAACTTCTTCGAAATAACCTAAAGAGTATAACAAGCAGAGTGTGCTGTCACTGGAAATAACGTAATAATAAAACTTCTATAAACAAATATGATATCAAGAGTCGTGTGTGTGTGTGTGTGTGTGTGTGTGTGTGTGTGTGTGTGTGTGTGTGTGTGTGTGTGTGTGTGTGTGTGTGTGTGTGTGTGTGTGTGTGTGTACTAGAGAAAGAGGGCAAGCAGTGTATTACAAAGAATGGTGATTTCAGAAATTAAATATGTGTTATTAACGTTATATTGATAAGCAATGTGATTTGCATTGATTAAATATATTCGATAAGGAACGTTTATGTTGTAAGGTATTAAATTATATTAAG
This sequence comes from Sinotaia quadrata, assembly GCA_028829895.1. Lineage (NCBI taxonomy): Eukaryota > Metazoa > Mollusca > Gastropoda > Architaenioglossa > Viviparidae > Sinotaia > Sinotaia quadrata. Next base: position 24,620,624 of record CM054179.1, on the reverse strand, counting down.
AGACATCTACAACATTAATAGCATGCATCGATTCATCGTCACATTACGTGATTTCTACAAATATCACGGCATGCACAAACAGTCATAATATGCATACAGCTAAATGGAGTGACTTATAGAAAGATTATCACATGCATTATTTAGAAATATGAAATGAGTTCTGGTATCATATTACCTTGCACTGAAGTACAGTCAATTATTTCTACAGATATCATTATATTTCAATAAGAGGCTTATGCAAACATTCATGACAAACAATAAGCAAAATTAAGTAGATGTTAAAAAAAAAATCTGCCACGAGCGATGTTTTGTTGGGATATGGGCAAGATGTAAATTCTCCACCGCCACGAGCCCCGCCCATAACCTTAGGCTAATCCCCCAAGCATACCTAGTTGGCCTGACCACATATATTAGTAAATTGGATGAGAGATAACGTGAATAGAAGAGTGAGAGTTCTAGAAGATAACTCGAGCCCCCCTGATACATACAACCAAGAAAGTAAGTATACACACGGGGGTGGGGCAGTCTACAACATATAACATGTGAGTCACGCTAACAGGAATGGTCCAAGTACTAAAAGTAAATGTTTTCAACAAGAAATAAGACAGCATGTTTACATATAGTAAATAGTTCAACAGTTCACTTATATTTTATAAATATTATAGTTCATAATCATGAACATGTTATGTTCATTTTGAGTCCCATGGTTCAGTAGTAGTTATTTGGCTCATTTGTATGAGTGAACTATAAATAAGTTCATAAGAGAACACTTAGTGTTTCTGAGTGAAATCTGGAATATGTCTGTGCAAAATTAACTAAAGCTGTGCAGCTGTTAATTTTATAGTTTGCATAACTATCAGGATATTTTATAAATCCTACCCGGATCCCATCATTTAATATTAAATAAAAGAAATATAGAAAGGAATAATAATGTAGATTAAGAAATAAGTAGAAAACAATATATAACTGTAGATGCAAAAGACAGTTTAACAAGCTTGTACAGACCTATGACATATCTATTACATCACCCAAAGAGAGAACAGATCATTTTCTGGGTCAAGAGAAGTAAGCTACTTATTGTGTAAGTACTGACCAGGCAGAATTCTGGCCAGTCTATTAAAAAGTAAATATGCATATTAAGAACGCCTTGATCATAAAGGGTACTGAATGAAAGAGGGAGGGAGGTGAGTGCTTAGCATTTGCTAGTTAACTGAGTGGAAGGAAGTCAGAAGTATTGTTAATCCTACATGTGAATGAGAACTTGGATACAGCCCTGCCCTTAGGTAAAACAGAGAAGTCTTTAAATAAGCGAGTAAATCCAAGCCATGTACTTTTCTCACAACAACGTCAACTGCCAGGTGTCTAGCAGAAGCCCAGATTTCAATTCATGTCAAAGCAACTACGCTTTTCATTCGCCCCTCTAACATAGACATGTTATTCGTCTTTGACAATGTCTATATATTAACAAGCTATGAAAATATCTTTCCAGGTGTTAAGTGAGTTACAGTCTTAAACAGCGGTAATTTAAATTGTATGATTGCAGATGATTCTTACCTATCTGCCATACTGCGCTGAAAGTGTAACTCGTTTCAACGATGTTTGTGTACGCATCTCTTTGCAGCCTGTTTAAACTAGTTCCTATTAATGCAAACGAGCAAGGGATAATCCAAGAAGTGGAAGTTTGTGCTAAAGTTGACTCCACCTAAATCTGCATACAACATACAAGGTGTCCCAAAAGTACTTGTGAGTGTTCAACTTCAGTTACTTCAGCTGTGTAAGAGTTACTAATTTGTAATTAGCATTGTTTGCAAGCTAGATTATTGAAATTTTAAAACGATGCTGGTTTTCTTTAAAACTTCAATATAACCTCCATCATTTTTGATACATTATTCAAGACGATTTTATAAATCTGTGTCATCAGCTGCTGCTCAGTAAATTGAATGGAGTGCATTTATAAATCTGTCATCAGCTGTTGCTCAGTAAACTGAATGGAGTGCATTTATAAATCTGTGTCATCAGCTGCTGCTCAGTAAACTGAGTGGAGTGCATTTGTTATCGCAGTCCTAAGATCATCCGAAGACAAGCTTTTACGCGTACAGAACAGTTTTGACATGTGACTCCCACAAGAAGATATCCAATGATGTTAGATCAGTTTGCTGAGACGGTCACACAAGAGTCTTCCTGTAACGATCAACCGGTCTGAGAAAGTGTCATCCAGAAAATGATAGACACGCAAAGCATAATGACATAGTGCGTCATTTTGCTGAAAAGTGGTGTTATTTGAATTTCTATTTGAATCACCTTCCTATAATCGGCAGTGCATTTTCTCATAACCGTTGTTGTTGACATAAATGTAGCTAACCAATCACACATGTGACTTTTTCTTATACATTAGACATTTTCAAATCGATATAGCAATAAAAAATATCTTTCCAAATTCGCAACAAAAAAAAACAACCCATAACATTGAAAACTAAACCAATAATTAAGCTTTCAAATGATGCTTATGATTTTGTTTGCCACTTTTATTCAATTTCAATTTTGAGCATTTGTTCTTAATTGTTATTTTTGCAATGCATGAGTTCCTGCTTTAAAATGGAAACAGATAATATTTCTCATAATAGAGTTTGTCTAGCTATGTATAACTTTCTTAACGGAATTATCCGTTCTGTTTGTGAATGTGCTGATATAGATCGAAAACACGTTTCTGCACTTGGGGAATTCAATAATTGATTTTCAGACTACAAACACTGGTAATTATAAAAAAAAATTGTGAAAAGACAACAAAAGTATCCAAAACTTTAATAGAGTGATAATTTTCATTTAGAAAGCAAATATATCCATGTGAATAGTCGCTTTTTAAGTTTTTGTAACTTATTTGTTTTATAGTCCTTCAATGTAGTTTTTTTTTATTGCAGCAAGAAATTGTATTTTTTGTCTTCTCCCTTCTCTGTACGTACCGATGTAATAATGTATGTATGTGCTTATGTAGACGGACAGACGGATGGAAGGACGGACGCATGGATAGATAGATAGATAGATAGACAGACAGACAGACAGTTAGATAGATAGATAGATAGATAGTAGATAGATAGATAGTAGATAGATAGATAGATAGATAGATAGATAGATAGATAGATAGATAGATGATAGATAAGTAGAGAAATAAATTGTATTTATCAAGGAATGCATAAATACTTGGTAATGCTATATTATTTTAAACACGTTAAAAATTTAAATAAATTTCATATATTTTATTTTGTTAAATATGTTTACTTTAGGTGCCCACATAAAATATTGATTCAGAAAGAAAAAAGAAATATGCTCACATTCACATACGTCTCTCGCTATTTTTCTCCGTATGTTTGTTTTTTTTTTTTTTTTTTGCATCTTCCCTCTTCTCTCTTTTCTGTTACTTTTCAGTCTACATGTGAGTACAGATACGCGTGTACATGTGAGTGTATGTGAGTGTGCATGTGAGTGTAACATTTGTAGATATATAAATACTAATTAAATAAAACAATCATTCGAGAAGGTGAAAAATTACAATAAAATAAATGATATATTCATGTTTCATTTTTACGTGTATTTCGTTTAGAGATTAGAATTATCATTGTTTTTCTTTTCGTTTTCGATTTTTATTTTTGCTAATCGACATATATAAAAAGTCTAGAATAGCAAAGACATTTCCAACATAAATTGAATACTACACAATTAGAGATCCATCATACATCTACCTACGTACATACAAAGGATGAAAAAGTACAGGTCGTATGTTAACTGTCTCCTTTAATATTAGAGGTGTGCATTTGTGCATAGGTTTAATTTCTAGTTACATTTCGGTTGGAATATGTTTGTTGATTTATTTTCTACACTGATTGCTGCCTTGGTCTCTCGTTGTCCAGTATAAAGGTAGAAAGCAAAACATATTCTTTCTATAGTTTTATTTATAAGACAATTAAAAAATAAATAGTAAATAAAGAAAAACTAAATGTGCTTACAGAAGATATGAAAGAGCAGCGAAGGAGATGATTATTGCAGTATGTTAGTGTTTTTTAATCTTTTCATAGTACTTTAGTTTTATCTACGGTACTATGAACAATGAAAGTACTTCATTTTGGTAGAGGTTTTTTCTTTTACTATCATCCAGGAATAATTATTGCAAAGAACAATTCTCGACATGTTAACAATATAAAATGATTCGTCATCACGGCGAATATTGTATGAGAAAATAAGAAAATGTTGTGTTCAAACGCATCTTGTTTGAATAGGCATTTTAGTTAGTTAGTTAACATTTGTATTTGTGAATACATTTATAAATTTAGTATATTTATATCTATTTTTGATTTACTGACAATGATGATCAACGGAATCTCACAAACTAGTAACTCTACTGACATTGAATCAGAAAGAAAATATGCGACTGATGTTAGTCCAATCGATCTGACATTTTCTGCATCAAATATTTCAAATTACTGTCGCTTAGCATCAAAAGGAATTGGTTATCTCCCTTGGAGAAACGAGGAAAGCGTCATCAGTTACGAAACATTTGTCTTGTGCGGGAGAATTTTGACAGGGGGTGTAATTCCTTTGATCTGCATGATCGGTATACCAGCCAACGTCATCAACTGCCGAGTATTTTACAAGCAAGGTCTAGGGAATCGAATTAATTTTCTCCTCTGTAGCCTTGCCTTTACAGACCTGGTGGCTGATCTTTATATATTTGTACTATTTATAGAACGGTTCTATTCCCAATTTACAGGTGCATATTTGAATTTTGGTCCTGTGAATGAGTTTCTGACCAACTCAGGTTTCAGTGTTTTGTATGGATTTACGTGCGCCTCTGGGTTTCTTTCCACGTTAATTGCAAGTGAGAGATGTGTTTGCGTTGTGAAACCTTTCCATGTGGGATTTTTACTGAAGACCAGAACTCTCTACGTCATCGTGATCGTCACTACTGTCGTCATCGTGTGCGTTCATTACATTCCTTCTGAGCGAAACAAAATCGCCTGTGTTTATGATACTGAGATTCGTATGATTGTGTATACTTACTTCCCGAGTGAATTTTATTCTATGAACAGAGAGTTTGTCAATGTTCTTGCTGGTGTAGTATACGGGTTAATCTTGCCTTTTTTGTTTATTATAGTTACCATAGCAGCCACTACGCTCACGTCAATTTACTTAAAGTCAGCCACAAAGTTTCGAAAGATATGCACCAATCGATCCACTCGGAGTGACGCAGCGGTGACGAAAATGCTGATTGCGACATCCTGTTTGTTTATTATTTGCAGAGTTCCAGATATCGTCAACAGAATCACTCCTCTTTTTGTTTCAGACTTCCGGCTGGGTGGCCGCTTGCAAAACATGTCTCTCCTGTGCACTTGCATAGTGATTGTTGTTTCAACTATCAGTTCCAGTTTCAACATTTTCATTTACATAAAGATGGGATCTCTCTATCGAAAGACACTAAAAATCGCATGTAGATGAAGAATACATAATGTTTCAAAGAAGCAAAAACTAAGAAACAAAATGGAACATCACTTCCAAATTTAAGTCAGAATTTCATTCCTAAACATTGATTATGATGATAGTAGTGGTGGATGTGAAGTTGATATGATGAAAAGTCCTCCCACATATTTCTAATACAAATGTTCATTTTAATATGTAATATTTAAATATGATACTATTTGCAATTTTTATGAACCGGAAACTTTGTATAAATTTTATTTCTGAAAAGAAAGTCCGAATGGACAGTTGTGGAAGGGGAGATAAGCTGTTTGAGTGAGTGAGTGCACATAGAGTAGTAACCGTGTGGGAGAAATATCGTTATTCTTCCTGAGAACACTACCTCCCTGGCATCTAAGCAGCAGTGCGTTCGTCTTAAACATTAGATTTTGATTTTGACCTGGTTATGTGTTATGGAACTTTTAGAATGATGCAACTTGAACTTGTTTATGGATAGGGGACATATGTGTTGACATAATGTGGGTGTGGACAATATGAGAAATCATAAATATTAATTAACTCCAGATGGATTCTTAAAGTTAATTGAGTAAAAGAGTGAGTCTAGGTAGCAATGGGCGTGGTTTCAATTCTAATAAAACCAATCTGGAAATTCTATTGTTTACTCTTTACCAACGACTCCTTGGATGAGCGTTAAAACTGTACTGAGTCTCTCCCTATAATAGTAGTTTCCATAGCAACAACTGCTCTCACTTCCATTTGCTTGATTGCGGCACTAGACTGGATACGAAAGTCAAGGATCTGAAGAGTGTCTTGCAGCGAGGCGAAAGTGATGAAAAATTCTGGTTGGTGTCTCGTGCGTGTATATTGTCTGCAGGATTCCGGATGTCCTTAACAGGATGACGCCACTATTCTTCCCGGACTTCCGAGTATGCGGCCGTCTGCAGATTTCGTACTTCCTGTCGCTGCACGTCTCGTCTCGGTTAATTCCAGCATCAATACTTTGTTCTATTTAAAGATGGGCTCCGTATACAGAAAGACTTTAAGGAGCGTGTGTACACGTGCAACTGGTGGTCAGTAATATCTGACTGTGAAAATCAATGACGGAAATCAGGAGACAGGTGTTACATTCGCAATTGCATTATGAATGAGCATTTGATTATTTATTTTATTTTTTAACTGAAACAGATTGTGATGAAGATAATGAAGAGGGTGACGTCTACAGTATGATTGATGCAAGAAATGTTAATTATCGTTAAACTCGAAACTAATTTATGTCTAGCAGTTGCGTAAATTATTGGAGACTGAAATTTGGTCAACTCGCCCGCATGTGTAATTTGTTTACGAGCTAACAAAAACAGAATGATCACATAGTGTGTAAACATAACAATATACGAACTGATTTAATGATCCGGTCGTTCATTTTACCCTTCGCTTCAACTTATACTGAATTACTGTTAAATTGCATCAAACTATAAACACTCAACAGATGTATTTTCAGTTTCTATTTCTTTTACAAGCTTTCCTTGTCCATCTTTCTTTATATGTTTATTTTCTTTCGTTCTTGACTTTTTACATAGCAATTCTAGTATTGCATTTCTTTGAACTTAGAATGTCAACGCACAGCACATAAAGTGTCAACACATGGTGCGCCAACAAATAGGCTGTCAACACATAAACTGCCAACAAATAGATTGTCAAAATATAGACTGTCAGTATGTAGAATGTCAACACATAGAGTCAACGCATAGAATGTCAACATATAGACTGTCAACATAAAGATTGTCAACATATAGACTGTCAAAACATAGAGTGACAAACATATTTAGACTGTCAACATATAGACTGTCAACATAAAGAGTGTCAACATATAGACTGTCAAAACATAGAGTGACAAACATATTTAGACTGTCAACATATAGACTGTCAACATAAAGATTGTCAACATATAGACTGTCAAAACATAGAGTGACAAATATATTTAGACTGTCAACATATAGACTGTCAACATAAAGATTGTCAACATATAGACTGTCAAAACATAGAGTGACAAACATATTTAGACTGTCAACTCATATATTCGAAATAGTGTTATTTGTTCGTCGATCAAACATTTGCACTCTCAAGGTCAAAGTCCGCAGAGCACCTTAAAGAATTTCTTAAATGATACTAACAGTAAGACTCTATGTAAAGCCTGCCTGCAGTAAGTAGCTGATAGCTGTTTAACCGCATAAGATAACTACTTCTTTAGTCAGTTACATATTGTCTTTGAGGCGTCGGTCGCGTGAACTCAACTCCTCCATTCAGCTTCTATCGCTTATTTTTTTTTAAATATTGGCATTGGTTGTAAAAGATCTCTACTGTCTTTTTCGAAGAACCTCTAAAGAGGATAGCTAAGGGGTATCGATTCATCTTGCTAGGAGGAAAATCTTCTTGCTTCCCTTCCTCTGCCGAATTAAGATTTAACAATGAAACTCACTGGCGCCGGACCCCAAGAAAGAGCTTTTGGTAATAACCCCACATATTCATCTCCTTATCGACGGAC
>CM054179.1:23322616-23327616 GCA_028829895.1 Sinotaia quadrata | reverse complement strand
GATAAATAAGCATTTATGTAGTAAGTGATGGTGGGTGGGGAAAACGACACCACCGTAGTATTTTCAAATTCCTATGTTTACTGGAGCACTATATTAACAGCGCGGGTTTTGACGTCACAACAGAAATCATAACTAAGCGCACCGCGTTCAAGGTCCGTTTGATGAACTTTGTCCACCTATCGCCATTTGCAGAAGTTAGCCTGATGTTTATACATGACAGCAACCGGTACTTATTTCTGCATTGGTGTTGCAGCAAATTCGTCTTTCAGCTTTCAGTTTTCCAAAGTGCCGCAGAATGTCACGACCAAGAAGAAAATCTTGATTTGGGTAAGTGCAGCAAGAATGTCACGACAAAAATAGGTTCGTCTTAATTTAGGAAGGTGCAGCAGGATGTCACGACCTTTTAATTGGGGTAAGTGCAGCAGAATATCACAACAAGAACAGGTTCGTCTTAATTTGGGTAAGTGCAGCAAGATGTCACGACCAGGAAAAAGCTCTTCTTAATTTGGGTAAGTGCAGCAGGATGCCACAAGGACAGATTAGTCTTAATGTGGAAAGGTGCAGCAGAATGACGCGAGAAGGACAGATTAATCTTAATGAAAGAAGGTGCAGCAGAATGTCACAAGGGTCCACGTTCATCTTAATACGGGTGTGCAGTTTGCAGCTGATGCCCATTTCTTTGCTGACGACTGTCAGACAATTGCAGCTTCTGTTAACTTCATTATTCTTCATCAGATCAAGTAAACATGTCAAAGAAAAAATTCTTTAGAGCATTTGAAACTACCGTACTTTTTTTGTCCACAAGTACGACTCGCGTTACTCGATTATTAATTTATTTTCACATTTCGAAAATTAAAGAACTTTATATGTCAAAGCGCACTTTATATGAGAAGTCAGTCTGACCGAAATAAAAGCTCACATTTCCCATGGCCTCTACAGCCAAGAAGTACAGCAGTCAAGCTCAGACACTGAGAACTACGCAAATGGACACATTCACTGGCCAATAACAATACAATCACTCTTCGATCTTCTTCCGTCAGGTGATTTCAGTGTGAACGAGGGGAAGTTACTCCATGCAATTAGTAAACGTCATACAGACTGTTGCCGCAAGCAGCGTAAGAAAATAATAATTCGTAGTCGAAAAAGCGTCCGCACACGGCTTTAAAAACACGCAGGTAAAAGTTGTTCCGGAAAGAGTTCGTAGCATTTCGATCTTTACCATTTATACACTTTAGCAATTTATTCTCTCTAGATGTTGCTAAGCCAGTAATTTATTCTCTCTAGATGTTGCTAAGCCAGTACGAGAATTCGTACATATCGACTTTAGATCAACCGCCTCGACGACTACTAGTACTATTACCACCAACACAACAATAACTACTACTTCTTCTACTACTACTATTACTACTACTACTATCCTCAGTTGCAATGGCAGCAATATCAAGAACAACAAAGATATTATTCATAGCATTCGAAGCAAACATAAAAGTAATTGTTTGATATTGATGATTTGGCGAAATCTGATTTAGACAACAATAGGGGTGACCTCTATCTTAATCTTACCGATGTTTAAGAAATGTCAGTTCAAACTGTCACAATTAAACGGAGTTAACTGTTTCGAAGTCTTGAATGGCACGTTTGCAGTACCCCCCTCCTTCGTGAAGTACATAGCAAAACAAATACAATGCGGTTCAAGCTCCACTGGCGAACATCTCTTTCTGTCTTGAAGAAAGACAATGAACAACAGTAAAGAAGGTCGGATGCCATACCGAAGACTCTGAAGAAGGATAAAGAATAAAAGGAAGCCACCCATCCTCTGTTGACACAATTCTCTTTTCAGTGGGCAACACTCACGCAAGTTAATTACTTACAGTACAATTACTTATCACATTCTGATACCATATTACTGTACCAGGTATTATCACTAAAATTTAATTACTTACAGTACAATTACTTATCAAATTCTGATACCATATTACTGTACCAGGTATTATCACCAGTACAATTTACATTCTTTCCTTCTCTCTTTCTTAGAGCATAAAGCATTACGTAGTAATTGATAATAATAATCTTCTCTCTCAATAAAAATTCTCTCAGACTTTCTGTTCCACAGGATTAAAATAGAATTGTTCTGTTCACATTTATTTGGTAACTTCTCTTTTCTTTCTTACTTTCTTACTAGTTTATCTTTTATTCACATCAAATTAAAATTGTTTGTCCTGTTATACAGAGAATGTTTGATTAAGATGCACAGTAATAGAATGATATATAACATGCTCTACAGCTTGTGTTCATCACGTGACACACGTAGTGTCATATTTCACTATTGTTCTAATTAATATTCGTTAACTTACACATGCTGGATAGATCCTGTTGTAATTACTGTCAATTCTAGTATTTTTCATTTAGAGTATTTGCATTATTTCCCATTTCCCCACTGGTCACGCTTCAGTGCATTTTATTTTCAGCCCAGCACCTTCTTTATACTTAACTTTTGTTATTTAACGCTATTCACCAGTTTCTGAGGACAGCAAAACCTTATTGAATGAACTATTCATTGAATTTTGTTCGTTGACACGTTGGCGTGCTACGTAACATTCACATTACAATCTTAACAAATAATGGACATTAATTACTAATTAAATAACATAAATCTTGATTTAGTAACAAAGCACAATGATAAGAAACAGTAACAGCAATCTTCCTTCTTTCCTTCCTTCCTTCCTTCCTTCCTTCCTTCCAAACTCCCCCCCCCCCCATTCGCATTCGGTTGAATCGCGGTATATTCATAACTACCACAGTGAATGTCTTCTTTACAACGACAAAATAGTAGGGAAGATAGTAAAGCACTGTTTAAGTCACTGTTAAAATTATCTGCAGCCGACCAGATTGGGACCTGCAATGTGCGATAAGGTGCCATAAAGGAATGAGAAATTTCAGATTTCAGCCGAATAGAGTGGTTTTAAGTTCAGAGTTACCGAGATGTGTCCCACGAACTTTTTCTTCTGGTTACAAGAATACGAGAACAATTTCGTTTTAGTTTAATTGTCTAAAATGTGTTTTCATTTAATGTGTTGTTGTATCTAGTTCTTTTATTCTTTACTTTAGAAAGACTACAAAGAATTAACCCACTCTCACCAGTACGAATTTTATCATCATCATCATCATCATCATCATCATCATCATCATCATCATCATCATCATCATCATCATCATCATCATCATCATCATCATCATCATCATCATCATCATCATCATCACCATCACCATCACCATCATCATCATCATTATCATCATCGTTATCATCATCTTCTTCAATAAACTAAGCTAAAAATGGCAACATTCGTTTAGAATTCGACGTGTTATAATAACCACAACCACCCACCCCGCACAGCCGCCTACAATAATGATGCAGATTTTCTGACTCATTGTAGCAATAGTGACGTCATGCCTTATACATTGCCCAATCGGAACACTTTCTGATTGAATGATTAATGTTTATACATTTCATATCAGGAAAGTAATTACAGCTCTACACATCATTGCAAGCCAAGAAATTAACAACTTCTTGCAAAATTAAAACAAGAAAATATAAGTAAATAACTTAAATATGAGTGTTTGGACCGGATTCAAACAGCTAGGGTAGCTGAGACTTTGACAGTGACGAGAAGAGGGCTTATGTCAGCTTACGCACTTTGCAGTTTCTGTGCTTTCTCGGCTACAATACAATTTCCGAGCAGATTTACTTTTAACTGGAGCTTTTCAAGGGCAAATAACTCCTGTAAAACCCACATCTAAGGACGATCCTCTTCTCTCTTATGTTACAGTGTTGATGAATTATATATTACCTTAAAGAAAATCCTTTCTATTTCTTTTATTAAGTTATTTTTATTATTATTTTTATGTAGATGAAGTAAGAACGTCAAATCAGCTTGTGGCTTTATTCAACAGCCTGATGGTGCTGTCGTCTGGCAATAGCAACAAAATAAAACAGCAATAGTAATGGCAGTAATAATAGTAACATTAACAATATTAACAACATCAATGATAACAATAATGACAAAATGCAATAATACGAACAATAATGATAATAATATTAACATTGACAGCATGAATAATAGCAATAACAACAACAGTAGCAGCAACAACAAAAGAATAAATAATCAATTTTAATGTTCAAATTCTCTGGAAATAATTCTGGTGAAAATTATTCTTTTACAAGTCTGCAATTCTCAAGAAAAATCTCTTGTAAACACACTCTATGTTTAAAAAAGATACAGGGAAATACTGCCAATATCGAATTATTTATATATTTTGTCCAGAATATAAATTTTTTGCAAGTTGAGAGTTTATAAAATTGGTGGCCGTGACAAAGGCAGTTAATAAAGCCATCTTCAAAGCGTAAAGTTAAAAAAACAAACTTGATATGTACGACATTTATGAAAATAACTGTATGAAACTGTCAAAGAGACACGACAAAAGAAAAAAAAGGAAAGAAGAAAAGACAATTGGATTAAATGATACAGCTTTTCTTTTATTCCTTTCGTATGACTTTCACAGTTAATTGTAGCAGGTAATGTGGTAGTGTGGTTGTGGCCAGTCACTTAGAGAGACTGCCGACACCCTCCCTTCCTCCTCCTTTAATTCTGTAGAATGTTTGGTGCACCGTAGCACACATTAAAATATTTTATTATTTATTTTAAGAAAATTAGACCGCCATCTTGTAATAAAGAAGTAAAGGACACATAGTGTTTGTCACTTACGGCGCTTTTTAAAAATTATTAAAATACCTTCTGGGCTCATTTCTACTGAGCCGTTTTAGTGGTTATACTAACTTGCATTATCTCCCTTGTTCAAATTATAATGTATCTCACTATGGGATCACCGTTACTAACACATCTACTAAACAAGTCTAGAATCTCTCCCCACCAAATGCTGCTTGCTTATTGTGATGTACTATGCAGTGGTGATAGATAAGCCGACAATAGAACAAGAAAGAC
>CM054179.1:23245116-23320116 GCA_028829895.1 Sinotaia quadrata | reverse complement strand
ATTTTATGCCTATATTTTTTATTAGCTTTGATGAATAGATATTGTATTATTATTCTTAGTATCTAACGTGAGCATATTTTGTAATGTCGCGTGTATTAGTTATCTATGTAGTTCTCCCAAACACTGGACCAGAGATTAAGACAAAAATGTCATACCTAAAGCAGTGGACCAGAGATTATGACAAAAATGTCATACCTAAAGCAGTGGACCAGAGATTATGATGATAAAGAAGAGTTTGGGGTAGACAAAAATGTCGTACCTAAAATAGTTGACTGACATTTCTAAATAAAATGAAAAAAATAACTAAAATGTAACAGGCTACATAGAAAACAATCAACGGAATACACACGCCAAAGAAACTTACTTGAAAGTGAATTTAACAGCGATTATTTAAATTGAATTTGTTCCCACCTCATACAAAATATTACCGAATTCTAACTTAGCACTAGCCCCAACGAGTTTCCAAGCAAACTCTTCATCGTCAATTGTTTCTTGTTGAATTAGTCAGTCCGACACCAGGGTGTTGAATTTTGATCTCTGTGAAAGAGGAAGAAGGAAAAGACCAAAATAAATGGGTTGGGGGGGGGGGGCGGAAGAGGACAAAGAAAGAAACGAGAGAAAGGGGAATATCAAATTTTCTTTCTCACTCCAATCTCGTGTAATTGATAATGTGGAGATAGCAATTATTACATAACCTATTAAAATATATCTTTGGAATATAAGGAAGGAGAAAGAAAAAAATGTTATAATTAAGCAGGAAGTAGGCTAGAATGTATTAGTCTTTTATTAATTAAAGAACTCCACACACTGCTTTAATCCCTGTTGAGATGGAAAGAAAAAAAACATGTTTTTGTATGGAATTAAAATTTCAACCTCGGCATTATTTTGAGGTTACATTGTGAGCACATACATGTACTGATAGACATACACACATGCACACTTACTTCAAACACTCATATGCACACATGTTTACATACGTACATACACATATATGCACACACATAAACACATATATGCACATATGCGCACAGACATCCAAATCATGCACATATAAATACATACACACACACACACATACACACACACACGCGCACACACACACACACACACACATACACACACACGCACACACACACACACACGCACACACACACACACACACGTACATATATTTATATATAACGGAAAAAGACAATATAGTTATTAACAAGATTTTGTAACCACTCTTGCTTCATATGCAGGACCACACACGAGAAGGAATAAATGCTTAATTATCAACATTACTATAAAAAAATTAAAGAACATTTATATATATATATATATACACACACACACACACATATATACCCCCCCCCCCCCCGATCGGCATATAGACAATGTGCACAGCCTAAGGTGGGTCTGAGGAGACTAAGGTTGGTAGATGTAGTTTAGATAGTTTACTTACTTAAAATTTTCGCGAGTTTTTTTTGTGTGGTTTATTTTTTTTATTTTTGTTGTTGTGATTCATGGACCAAGATCGTGACTTCGAAGCTAGTCTCTTTTAGGCTGTTTGTAAGTGGATGGCTATAGAGTTAATCATTTATCTTTATGGTATCAACGCTCATTTAATTTATACGTTTTGTTGTTTTCTCTCAAATATTTTGAAAGTCTACTATTCTTACCTGTTATGATTTAAAGAACATGCTTAATATCTATTATGGTGACACATTGTTTTTCTAGGTAGTTGACGCCTATCACTTGAATACTAGAAATTCGAATCTAATTTATTCTAGATCTTACACTTTCATATACCCACCATGTCATTGTTTCTCGGCCTTAGGAAAACTTTAATTTGATTTTCCAGCGCCATCTTTGAGAATACCAAACGCCACCGTGAAACACGTTGTGTCAGTCAAACTCTTGTGAAACAATTTTTATTCGTAATATTGTCACTTTGATGTAATTAGAATAAATTTAATAAAATTTTGAACACATGACAGGAGGCCATTGTCCTCGGAATCAGAAAGAGTGGTAGGATAGGAAAGGATTTAGATAACGGGAAAAGTGGAAGAGAAAACCGAGGAGATTCACTTGCAGAAGGTGAGAGATGACTGGACCGAGATTGATGTGAGGCCAATCTCAACAAAAGAAGAGAAAAGACCGGACAAGGGAGTGTACAAGAGAAGGATAACAACGAACAGGGGAGACCAGTCACGGAGGAGTGGGAATGAAGATGTTGAGATAGAAAAATTTAACAGTGAGGAAATCAAACAAAATAGTAACAACAGCGAAGCAAGCACATCAGGGGTAAGAAAATGCCAGGGTTATAAGCATACCCCCCCCCAGGTGTAGAGATAATGCAAGATAAATATCATTGAGGTAAGAGGAGATATACGGAGAAAAGTGTAAAGATGTACAGACAAAAAAGGTCAGAATTACCTATAATGTCAGACTCTCGTCCAATTAAGAAACAGATATGTCGAGAAACCTCTGTAAAGTAAATCAGAAGGAGGTACTGTATACATTAGAGTAAGTATGCGTAAATGTAAGAAGGGGCAAGATAACAGCGGACTATAGAAATCATACCACAAACAAACACTAGCTAAATTCACCAATCAAGTTAATATGCCCTTGGCATGCAAAAATACCAGAAACTAAACCTCCAAAAAATCAGCTCATCCAAGCGATAGTGTATGGACTTAAAATTTGCAAAAATATTCAAGAAATTCTCTTCTCGAAAGCGAAGACATTAGAGTCAAATCAAGGTATGACGGCCCCTGAGGAAAATCAATGCGTAAGTTCACATTTAAGACCGAGGGGAAGACAACTTTGGAGAGCCTAACAGCCTCATACAATGAGAAAGAAAGCAGATGCATACATTTGACCGAATATATGATAACATTACTGGAAGCAGGTAAGCTCTGCAAACTGTGGCAGTTCAGACCACACAAATATGGATTACCCTACCAGAGACCCTGGGCAAGATGTAAATGCCTAAACTCTGCAAACATATTCATGGGGTGAACTATGCCAGAATCCCAGACTCTGCAGCTCAAAGCAAGGCCATATAAGAAATGGTAAAGAGTGGAAGGCTATTTTGATTGTCTGGAAGCAGAAAAAACCAGAGCAGATAAAACTTTCAGAGTACCCATTCCTTAACTTACAGTATTGTGTCCTAATTAAGTGTATTTGCACCACTTTTAAATAACATTTTGCACTCACCAAAATGTATTAGCGCTCCATTTAAATCAATGGGTCCCCAAACTTGGTCGCGACCCAAACGAGGGTAGTGCGGATGTTAGGTGTCTCGGAAGCGGGAGTGGGGTGGGGTGATATTTGTTGGCGAAAAATGGACTGTGAAATCATCAGGGGTATAACATGAAAAGTAGCAACTGAAAAACTTTGTTTTGATTTTATGTAATTAAAGATGCTTTTACCAAAAATTAATTAAAAAAAATATTATCTTTAACATACATTAATCAGTGGGTTGCCGTACTAGGCTTGCGGTCAGAAACTTTTGGAAAATTCATTTAAATGGTATTATGCTTTTTGCCAGAAGTATTAGTGTCTTTTAAATGGTATTATGCTTTGACCAAATGTGTCAGTGTTTCATTTAAATGGTATTATGCTTTTGCCAGAAGTATTAGTGTCTCATATAAATGGTATTATGCTTTTTGCCAGAAGTATTAGTGTCTTTTAAATGGTATTATGCTTTGACCAAATGTGTCAGTGTTTTATTTAAAAGGTATTATGCTTTGACCAAATGTGTCAGTGTTTCATGTAAAAGGTATTATGCTTTGACCAAATGTGTCAGTGTTTCATTTAAATGGTATTATGCTTTGACCAAATGTGTCAGTGTTTCATTTAAATGGTATTATGTTCCTACTAAATAGCATCATCACCCAATTTCAATGGTATTATGCTTATTCTAGATAATGTCAGCGCCCCATTGAAATATTGTAATACTCACACGAATTAGTGTCAGCGCCCCACTTAAACGGCAAGAAAACTTCTACTGAAGAGCAGTAAAGGATATTATGTCCCCGCTAAAGATTTTAGTACTGTATTTAAAAGTATTATTCTCTACTAAACATTTAGTACTGTATTTAAAAGTATTATTCTCTACTAAACATAAGTAAATTAGCACATCATTAAATAGTATTGAGAATAATAAAGCGGTATTGGCTCCACATTTAAATAGGACTAGGCCCTCACTTCCTACTAATTAATATTAAAGCTCCGTTTAAATATTAAGTCCTTACCAAACAATTTTGCCCTCCACTCATGGCATTAAACCCCTACTTCCTATTATCAGCGCCCCATGTCAACGGTATTATGCTGATACTAATTAGCATTAGGCCCCATTTCAATTGTAATGTGACTCCTTTTAAAACGTATGAGTGTCAGTTGAAATGGAATTATGCTACTGAACATTGCTAGCAAACCATTCAACATGTATTAAGTCTCACATTTATCAGCAATAGCATTAGAATTCATTAAAATGCTCTTTCTGACATTAACAATTTTCTTAACGCCCCTTTTGATCGGTACCAAAGCAAATGTCTATTGTGTTGAACGTACCCGATCAACTTGTTAAGCTGCACGACAGCTCCAAACGAATTACACAGCACTGGCATTTCTTGAATAGCGTTTATGGTAGAATTCAGAGAAATATCCCAGAATTCTTAAATTAATATTAGAAAATTAAAAAAATTAAAATAAAAAAACTGAACACACAAAAAAGAAAGAACAACTAAAAACCAAAACAACCAGTCAAACAAATATTTCGTTAGGTTCTTTCAAGATTTTAATCAGGTATAATAAGGCATCTTTTGTTGAGGTCTAAGTTTAAAAAGATCAAGTGAAATCTGATTGGTTAAGAATGGAGAAAATTAGGTCCAACCTTAAGGAGAAAAATCCCTCAGAAAACAAAGATGAAACGTATCGTGTAACAAAAACCTTTTGTCGATGAAGGAACATATTACTGCAAGCGTTGAGCACGAAACTGGAATGGTGCATCTTGAGACTGGCAATTTAAAGAACACATTCTTAAGGGAAAGCACTGGCATTGTTATCAACGATTCTTACTTCCCTTTACATCAGAGTAAGATCAATCGCTGATATTTTATTTTCTACTAGTCCGAGATTTTCGTACACCGTCGAAAGCAATACTCTAGATCTAGAACATCAAAATTGCAAATGCCTTCATAAAGAAAGCGTGCTAGTAAGAAAGAACCCAAGGATTATCTTCCATTTTACAATTGCTCCATTCCACTTTATTGATTTGATGTTACGTCTTGGACCAGACAGTGTAAACCTTCACTAATCATGGCGATCAGCAAATAAAATACCAATCATAAAAGAAGAAAATAGGAGAACAGACAGTTCTTGAGAGTAGAAGTTTAGCATAATGCAGCCACTTGCGTATCCTTGGTAGATCGATTTAAGTCCCTTTAATACAATTTGCTGAATTTAGCTGAATAAAACCTATACTTACTTAAATATTTTGTTGAATTTAAATAAATAACTATTAGGTAAAACTTAGATTCTTTGTTAACTAAATACATTTTTCCAAACTAATTCCTTTTTCTTGAGTAATTTAGTTCAATTTATTTGGTGCCCTTCCCATTAAACAAATTTTGATATCCACTCAGAGAGAGAATAACATAACAAAGGGGATCCAATGAAAATACATCGCTACTCATGAGGGCATTTTTGGGGTGTGCGCCAAACTGGTGCGACCTTTTTCATCCCTTTCCGCCAGCCCTCCTGCCCTTCACCTCGAACACAATGTGAGTTTGTGGGGTCCCATTGGAGCACTCCAGATCAGAGAACGTCTGATGACGAAATGATCAACGCAAGCTCCAGTGGTGACGTAAAAACTGATCTCGATCCCCGCTCCCCCCAATCACCCCGCAATACGCCGCTATCCATCGACGGAGGACAGTTGAGGATGTGCGCCAATCTGGTGCGATCTTTTTCACCCCCTTCCGCCAGCCCCCCCCCCGCCAGCCCTCCCGCCCTCCATCTCGAACACAAGTGTGAGGTTGTGGGGGTCCCACCGAGGCACTCCAGATCAGAGAACGTCTGATGACGAAATGATCAGCGCAAGCTCCAGTGGGGAGGTAAAACTCCTATCGATCCTCACCCCCCCCCCCCCGCCATGACCGCGTATGTAAGACAAAACGTAAAACATCACGGTTAAAAAGAACATCACGGTTAAAAAGAACATAACGGTTAAAAAGAACATCACGGTTATTGTTAAAAGAACAACTCCAACTATTCTATGATAACGACTCTTATCTATATGGAATTGTAAGGTAATACTTCATCTCCCCCCCCCCCCCACATCCCCGGCACACAAAGGACGATGTTGTCACATAGACGCTATTTTACTGGAATCTCTGAGCACATGTCAGTTCTCCCGGATTGGTCTCAAAGAGCACGATGCATAAGCAAGAGAGACAAAAGAGCTAAATAACCCTCTTACTTAAACTAAGTCCAGAATATTTAAATAAAGGAACTTCTGACGAGTGATCTAGAATGTTCGTGCTGAACTGAATTCTTCCTTGGGATTACATCTTAAATTTATTTGCGTGACGATAGTGGCTTTGTATTCTTTACTTAAAGCAAACAATTTTATTTGTTCTTTTAAGTTAAGCAAAGAAAACACTAAACTGACACAATAATCAGAATTATTTTAATCGCAAAGGACAACTCAGTTTTCATGTGAGTAATTACAACTCACGCAATGGCACAGAGCTAAATTACTCAAAAGACATCAGCCGTGGAATTTTGACTGGAACTATATTCAATAGAATTAGGGAATGTAAGTAATTAGGTTTAGAACTACATGTAATAAGATCCAGTGTTGCCCAGGTCTGTTGTGCGTGGAGTTTACGAAATTATTTGCATGAATAATGTCCGGTGAATCTTTTTGATTCGGTCTGGTCACCCAGTGAAAGACAACTGCAGCTCAAATCGAATTGTCGTCGCCATCCATAAATATTATCGCAAATCCTGGTTGCAAAGCATTTCCAATCGGTTCTTGTCCCCAGTGAGCTGATGTAATGCACGCGTGTGTGCTGAGTGTGTGCGTGGCTTGGATGTGTGTGTGTGTGTGTGTGTGTGTGTGTGTGTGTATGTGTGTGTATTGTGTGCGTGCGTTGCATGCATTTGTGTGCATGAGTATGAGTTGTACATGTGCATGTTGTGTGCGTTTGTGAGTAGGTGCGTTGTATGGATGCGTGGGTGTGTATGTGTGCGCGCGTGTGTTTGTGTATGTACGTACGTGAGTGTGTGTGTGTGTGTGTGTGTGTGTGTGTGCATTGCGTGAATATGTGTTTGTATATGTGCGTGCGTTGCGTAAATGTTTGTGTGTGCACACTCATAGGAACACTTGTTGAGATCTGAGATATTTCGATTCTCTTCGATGTAAAAAAAATGATTTGGTGAATAGAATGTGTATTTATGTGTCTCTATATTAAAATGTAATATAAATACAGGTAGGTCAACTCATTTCTTCAAACCACCCAAGAGACGCACTAACGTATAATTTAAAACAACAATAAGCAAACAGAGCTCGGAAGAGAAAAAAAAATTCTTTCTGGAAAGATACTGACTGTTAAGACAACGAAAAAATGAACTTATTTATTTTGTGTACAGAAAACAGCATTTTGTTTTTAACTTTAAAGTATTCATTTTAACATTTTCATGCGGATCAGCGCTCTGTGCGAGAAATAATGGCAGTTGAATGCAACCCACTTTTCCCACTCTGACATAAAGCCGGCTCCTCTCCGTCACAATATATCTTTGAAAGACCGGACTCTGTTGTAACAACATTCTTGACTGTTTAATAAGACGCTTCTTCTTTATTAGTACTTGTATGTTCTTTTATATTTTTTTGTTTGGGTTCGTTTCTCTGGTTTTATATTGGGCTGTTCTTTATTTCTTTCTTTTGGATTATTTTCTTTGATTTCTTTGCTTGTTATTTTTTTTCTTTCTCGTTTTTAATTCCTTAATTATTCTTTCTGCGAGTTAAAATACACCAAAGTATCTATCTATCTATCTATCTATCTATCTATCTATCTATCTATCTATCTATCTATCTATCTATCTATCTATCTATCTATCTATCTATCTATCTATCTATCTATCTATCTATCTATCTATCTATCTATCTATCTATCTATCTATCTATCTATCTATCTATCTATCTATCTATCTATCTATCTATCTATCTATCCATCTATCTAATAGTTATTTTTTTTCTCGAGATAGCAGCTATATTAATATAATTGTAAGTCCTACCGTTGAAAAAATCGAATAAATGTCGAGGAAAAATCTTTAATACACAAACCGAAATATATGGCCGTATACTTAATGAAGCTAATTGCAGAGATATGAAGAAATCCCTTTTCACGTATGGTCTATATTCCATTGACCCTGTTTAATGATTATTCATTTTTATTGTTAAGGGACATATTCTTTTTGAATCGACGACTGAGAACGTTAGTGTGTGAATGTGACACACGCATTCTTGACTGTCGTAGTTCTGTTCGTAGATTAGAGAGTAAGTTATAACATATAGCCATGATGTTTTTTACAGGTGCACTCTGGCAAATAATCATATGGTCTGTGACGTCATATTACCCTTTTTGTTTCATGCGCTGTAGTAAAATGCTGCTTTGAAACCACCCCCTAATGAACATTGTTCAAGACTGTCAAAATCTGCATTAAGCTAATCCGGTGGAAATTTCAGTATTGGCGAATCTTTTCTATAGGTATTTATTAACCATCGTTCATAACTATGCTGATTGATTTCAGTGATGCTTGACTTCACCAGCTGGAACAGTTACATGTTGTGATTATTTTGCTGTCAGTCTCAGGTCGTCACCGCCACACAACCATGACTACAACCCACCGCCACTAAAATTATCATCACCACAATTGTCTTCATACCATCATCATCAACACCAGTACAATCACCACTATTATAAGTATGGTTGTGATGATAGAAGACATGGCCACCGAAATTTTATTCATCTTTAAGACTGTCAGGACTAGAATTTACCGTGAAGCTCATGCAAGCAGACGAGAGTTTCACATCTAACTGTTATCTCCCCACTCGTGTGGAGGCTCTAGCAATCTCTGGCAATATTATTCAACCTGGCCAAAGCTAATAGATCAAGTTGTAATAATTCTCCAGATATTTAACCTGACTGACCACGTCACTGTCTCTGTTCGCACCGAAAACATCCCGAAACTCTCACACAGCAGCAATCAGTGTAGCGCTGCCTTAAACAACTCTCCCAGGACACCACGGGTAAAAAGGTCAGTCAGGTAGAACTTGTAATATAAACTATGCATAAGTAATTATGATTATGATTATGCTATTATGGTTTATTTGTGTTAGTTATTTATAAATATTTGCTACTTTAATTCATTCTTTTTTATTTTCTTCTTCCATTCACTTATCATCTGTCGTTCCCTAATTTCTATATATGACTGACATGCATCTGGTGTGCCAGACATACCACTAGTGTTCACAAAATAATTAGGAGATTACATTGTAGAATCAGCAATGTATCTACTCTATTTTCCCCATCTTGCATCTCAGCGAGCAACTGAGTAGGACAGTCCACAGTCCACTACAGGTCTTTGACACATGCAATTAGATGGAAAAGCCCACAGCCTGCACCACATGCCTGACTGACCAGCTCGATGCGAGAATCGCCTCACCACCAGTCTAAAGCGGTTGCAGCTCGGCAAGTTCTAAAGATAAATATGTATAAACTCTTATCTATCGTGAACACTGAACAAACTGTGAACACCAAAGTTACACTCGCGATTTAACTTTGTCAATTCTTTCTACTGCCATTACTCTTTTGTATAAAGTTTATAATTAATCCCTGAGCTTATGGGTATTTGTGTTTTTCTTCTAAACTTTATCATCGTACTTTCGTTAGGTCCGGATTGGGGATCTCGTTGTGCCGTATTTATGATTATTATCGTTCAAGTTATCATTTACTCAGTCAAATTCTTGTAATACCTCACACAGCTGAAGTGTGAGTGGACGTGTGCTGGGCCACATTAGGGTTTTAAATCTTTCCATAACATCTTCTAAAAACCCCATGCCATGGTTGTCACCTTTACAACCACTAATAGCTCCTCCATCATTATCATCATCACCGACACCACTACTACCGCGATGCTCCACCTGCTCAAAATTACTCAAGCGATGTACGCAGTGAGAGGAACCATAACGGTTTACAGTCAGTGTTTAGTGACAACAAGCGATATATGCAGTGAGAGGAACCATAACGGTTTACAGTCAGTGTTTAGTGACAACAAGCGATATATGCAGTGAGAGGAACCATAACGGTTTACAGTCAGTTTTTAGTGACAACAAAGAACAAAACCGAGCTGAAGTCAGTTTTTAGTGACAACAAACAACAAAACCGAGCTGAAGTCAGTTTTTAGTGACAACAAACAACAAAAACGAGTTGAAGTCATTGTTTAGTGACAGCAAGCAACAAAACCGAGTTGAAGTCAGTTTTTAGTGACAACAAACAACAAAACCGAGTTGAAGTCAGTGTTTAGTGACAACAAACAACAAAACCGAGCTGGTCAATATAGTCAATATTTAGTGGGGGGAAAAACAACAGAACCATACTAAAGCCAATTTTTAGTGTTCAATGATAATCATACATCAACAAAACTGAGTTGAAGACAGTGTTTAATGAAAAAGTACAACACAACCAAGCTGAAGTCAGTGTTTAGTGAAAAAATACAATACCAAGCTGAAGTCAGTTTCTAGCGGGGACGGGGAGGGAAGGGAGGGAACCCAACTAAATCAGGCAATAGAACAAGTCCACAACCTTTTCTGACTGCATGAATATGCCCATTATGTTGTTTTCCTTCAAGTTTGTCTCTGTTTCCTTTCTTCCCTTTACTTTAAAAATCGTATTCTTACGACAGCATAACTTTGGCTTTAACAAGATTAATGCATGGGGGTGCTTTGTGCGAAAAGCTTGACGCTTATTTGGACAAGCAAACGAGTCAGTAACGAATTGATGAAAAAGAAGAACCGTCACATGAAAAAAGGCGGAGAGAGAAAGAGAGAGAGAGAAGCAGAGGAGAGTGAGAGAATGGGGGAGTTCCAGACTTTCGATTTTGTGGCTGAAAGCACACTTACTGACAAATGCCAAGAGACATGGAGAGAGATAGATTGCCGAGTGTGGGCAGCTAAAGTGAAAATCCCATTGACCATCTAAGTCAAGGCGGAATCAGATTTTTTTCCCGGTCGGATTTAAAATATAAATATTCATCATCATGACACACGCTACCTCAGCGCATGTAATGCGTGTAGACGGAGAATACGTTTAGATGGATAATGCGTATAGAGGGAGAATACGTACAGATGGATAATGCGTATAGACGGAGAATACGTACAGATGGATAATGCGTATAGACGGAGAATACGTACAGATGGATAATGCGTGTAGACGGAGAATACGTACAGATGGATAATGCGTATAGACGGAGAATACGTACAGATGGATAATGCGCGAGACGGGTACGTTTACACATTGATAATGTGGATTATATGATTACAAGTATTATGTGTAAATAGTTATAATGTGTTAGACTGCCAATGCGCATTACTAAATAATGCATAGATTTGATAATGTATATAGGATGATAATGCATTCAGTTGAAATGGGTATTGAGATTAGGAATATAGAATGATAAAACGTTCATTGGAAATGCATATATATTAGTTAGTAATGCATTTAGAATGATAATGCATTCAGTTAAAATGGGTATAGATTAGAATGATAATACAAACATTGTGAGATGAATATAAACTATTGCGTTTTGAACATTTAAACGTAGACATTTATAACGCGCCGATACCTATAATTAGAACAGAGTGGTGAGATATGCTAAATGGTACACTGTGTCCAGTAATAATGTGTTTAGTTTGAAAGTGCTTATAGGCTAGCAGTACATGCAGAATAACAATAAAATGAAGTCAAAGGTATTGTAAGAGAGATGATTTGATTGCATAATCTTCTCAGACTGCACAATATTTTCAACGCCAGCCTTCATCATGTAACTGTGACGTAGGCAATGCAGATTTCTAGCACTAACCAGAACATTGTACACCTCCGATCTTTGCCAGTTTCTTTCGGCAAATAATTTGTATGTCTCTCTCTCTCTCTCTCTCTCTCTCTCTCTCTCTCTCTGTATGTGTGTGTGTGTGTGTATTTATATTGGCACTTTTTTAAATTTAAAAACTCCTCTTGTTAAAAGTATTCTCACATTTATCATAAAGTCCTTAAACATTTTATTAAAAATTTTTAAAATAAGGGTTTTCGGATTATTAGACCAAGATGAACCAAAGGACTTGCACTGACGTTCAGATCTAAGGACACAATCGCTTCAAGACAAGTTAGTTGGGCAAATCGTTTTTAACGCCATCTTGAAGAGTTGGTTGGTAAATCCCTTCAAGACTAGAATTGGTGGTTTAAAAGTAATTGTTACAATGCGCTTTTGAATGTATTTCTTAATTCTGCATTGTCTGTTCGTTTTGCGAGTGTAAGTAGTCAACAGATTTTGATACGTAGCATTATAAATTGCCTAACCAACTCTTCAGGCTAGTCTTGAAAGTGATTTGCCTAACCAACTCTTCGTTCTAGTCTTGTAAACGATGTGTCTAACCAGTTCCTAACGAAGAGTTGGTTAGGCAACTTTTAAACCACCAATGCTTGCTCCTCTAGTATATGGGTAAATGTGTCTAGTATATATATAATGCTTTTAGTACTAGGGGGTAATTTGTTCAGTATATTGGTAATTTTGTTCAGTATATTGATCACGTGTCCATATTTTAGTAATTACGTTCAATATCTAGATAATGATTCCACTCTATTGTTTAACTGTATCCAGTATATTGATAATTGTGTCAGTTATATAGGTAATGTGTCCAGAATATAGACAATATGTCTAGTATTTGGTAACTATGTCCAGTATATAGACAATGACTCCAGTATATTCGTTAACTGTGTTCAGTATATAGGTAATGTGTCCAGTATATTGGTAATTTTGTCCAGTATATAGAAAACGTGACCAATATATTGGTAATTATGTCCAATATATTAGGTAACTGTGTCAAATATATTGGTAATTGTGTTGAGTATATAGAACATGTGACCAGTATATTGATAATTGTGTCCAGCATATAGGTAAATGTGTCCAGAAAAGTTAGGTACATGTACTTGTGTCCAAATATATTGATATATAATTAATGTCTAGGTAAACATGTCCAGAAAACTTTAGTAAATGTGTCCAGTATATTGGTAATTGTGTCAATTATAATGGTAACTGTGTCCACCATATTGGTAACTGTGTTCAGTGTATTGGTAATTGTGTACAATATATTGGTAATTGTTTCCAGTATATGGTAATTGTGTCCAGTATAATGGGAATTGTGTCCAATATAATGGGAATTGTGTTCAGTATAATGGGAATTGTGTTCAGTATATTGGCAACTATGTCCAATATAAAGCAATGTGTCCAGAATATGAGTATCTCCGGTGTATCTGTAATGTGTGTTTTAGCTTTTCTACCTTTATTGTTGAATGATCATTTTCTCCGTTTTTTAAAAAAAGAAGTTAAAATTAAAAATTGTAATTTACTGACAATTTTGACCTCTTATCAGAGCTCAACTCTACATTTGGCATATTTTCTTATCGTAATAAAGATTCAAATCTGGCCACGCCTAGGATTTGGTTGTATGTAATTGGTGCATAGTTTTATAATTGT
Source organism: Sinotaia quadrata (assembly GCA_028829895.1). NCBI lineage: Eukaryota > Metazoa > Mollusca > Gastropoda > Architaenioglossa > Viviparidae > Sinotaia > Sinotaia quadrata. Next base: position 23,306,310 of record CM054179.1, on the reverse strand, counting down.
CTCGTATTTCGCCAGTTATTGATGTGCAGCTGAGTAATAAAGATGGTCGAACATAATTCACGTCCTTGAATTTAGAATTGCCCTTTTGAAACTGCTGGGGTAAGTGTTTCGACCATATTGCAAAAACCCACACAGGAAGTTAACTATCCTCCTGACCTTCCGCGCACATGTTTCGCGCATCTCGTCACGACAAAGTGCCTGAAGGATTACGTAAAGCTAAAACGTCGCAAAACTCAGGATTTAGACTTCAAACTTTGGCAGTATGATAATTGACACAAAGTAAGCGGCAGCAACGACTTCCAAAAAACAGCAGAACCAACACCAGTAAGAAGTCTTGTATGATGTTCACTGCATCCACAGAATCCATCACTTGTCAGTCCACGACGCAACCTGATCGACATAAAGAATTCAAGTCCACCGCCTTTGCTGTCGTTCGTCGAAGCAGTTTGTGCTATAAGGATTCAGAATTGTGCAGAGGACGCTGTCGTACTTGTCGTATTTCCATTTCCTGGAAATCTGGACACCGATGGACACAGCGCTGCGTCCATTTTAACGTCCGTTTCAGTTTGCCTGCAGAAAGACTCTGGAAGTGACGCGTGCAATAGCTAAACTCTCTTGCTGGTCGTCTCACGTGCCTGGCCATTCTGAGATTACAGCGTCAGATAGAGGTCTTTGTCTCGCAGATTCAAGACAAGATCAGATGGCATCTGCTTGGTACAGAGGTTGGAGGAACTTGGTTGCCAATCTCGCCTGTGACAGTTTCTGTTCGTTTGCAGATTTCATCGCCGTTTCTTTTTCACTGATTGTTGCAGACGGGCTCAAGCATTGACTGAGACATTTATGTTCTGGAAGGGGGTAATTTAATTCCACGAGGAAGGGGGAGGGGGGAGAATGAGTGAAGGTTTGAGAAGATTTGGGGGAAGTTTGTCACTTCTGGATTTTTGTATGGTCGCAGTTAACGGCTTATTCTTTCCCTGATTTCCAGCTGCTAATGGACGTTTGGCGTCGGTGGACGGAGGCCTGATTTATTGTTCCATCCAAAAACTGGAACAGTAGGCACTCTGAACAAGGAAGCGGTATAGAGAACGTCCAGAAGCAAGTTTAAAATTAAAAAAATTTGAATGCGGATCTAAACCGAAGTAATGTGCAAGTGGTCTGAACCCTCAACCTCTATTATTAAAATCAGTAGAACTGCTTTCTAACACTAGGCTATTACTATTATCACTAGAACAGCTATCTAACACCTGGCTATTACTACGATCATTTGTAGTATACCACCAACATTGCTACGATTAGTACTATTACTAATAATTCCTCCTCCATTCTACCACGGTACCAACATCGCTAATACCAGTTGTTACCATCAATACTACCACCACCACCTATACTTTAATGATACTCTTTCTATTAGTTCTACCACCTACGCCATTACTATTTATACTATTACTGCTTCTACCACCACTACTCCCATTAACACTACTCTCAGTACTACTAATATTACTACTACCACTTTCTATCAGTGCTTGACGTTAAGAAAATGTGATAGTTGCAGGAGTGTCATTACCCCAAAGCATTCATGTTGGTGTGTGTATCCAACATTGTTGTCGAACTTATCAGGAAACGTGTCGCTATAAGTTGATTCCTGTGAAGTCTGTTTGAGAGCCAATATATATATATATTAATTTGATTGCTGATGTCTACACTAGGATAAACTGAATGAGTGTTTAGCGTTAATCAAATATTGTTGTGGAGTGATGTAAATAACAATGCTCTTTCGATTATATTCATATGATTGATGAATTAATAAATTTACTGTTAAATTTATTAACTTTTTTGTACATAAAACTTATGCTGGAGTAATAGTGGGTGGATGGGGGCTCGTTAAATATAAATAAAAGACGGGGATTTTATTACTGCTTTAGTAAGACGTTTCCACTTGCATAAACGTTTTGTGATAGTAAAAAGTCTATCTTATTATTGTGTGAAGAGCAGAGTTTTTCACCCTTAAAATCCCTCAAGTGGGAAACATGTTGGTCTTGTGGGAGAATTATTAATAACTAAATTAAGATTCTCGATCACTAGTAATTAGTTATGTGTTATTAATTAATAATAAATATTAATCATAAATAGTGAAGGGTCCCAGAGAGGTGTCACACACAGTACGTATTAAATTCTATTTTATACATATCATGACTTCCATACAAGTTTGTTAGTTTGGGAAATTATTTCTAAATACAAAATGCTTAAAATACTTTTCTATTAACTTCTTACTTGAATGCAGGACAGTGCATCTTGTCTTTTGTTTGTTTCACTATTAAGATATTTCTTATTCCAATCGCTTTTTGTGTTTAAATTATAATGCAAGGTGAATTTCCTGTTAAAACAAAATGTGCAAGTCGTATAAGGTTCTGCAGTTTTAATCGTCGTCTTATGTCTCCACCCCACCCCCCAAAATATTAAAAGAATTACCGTTAATTCCCACAATGATGTAATGTTAAAATACATTAAATGTGTGCTGTTTGATCTGAATGTACGTTCACTTTTGAAACAATTCAAATTTCCAATCTGGATGTCTCACATTGCTCCTGCTGATCGAACGATCAGGAAAGTTACAATTGTTCCCGCAGTGGTCTTGAGTTGGCAGCCATCAGTTCTAGTCAGTGATCGTTCAGTCACTGCAGTTTTCGTGTGAAGAAACTAGATGGACAAGAACAACCTTCGCTTATTTCTTTACTCTCCTAGAGTCATTAGACTCATGAAGTGAGCTCCCTTGGCCATCACCCAAATGCCGCTATATCATACAAAATCACTTGGCATCTTGGCTTGTGACGTCATGGTTCAAGAAACTCTACTGAGAACACTGCCACACGAGACAAGAAAGGGTTATAGGTCATGCCACACTAGACGAAAATCTTCTCGTGAACATTCCAGATCAATTATAATTATTAAGTCATGTTAAAAGAGAAACTGCCAACATCCAGGCTGAGTAAATTTTTCTTGTTAGATTCACCAAAAATAGGATATAAAGGTAAGTGGCAAATCATAGTGTTATAACTATACAAAATATAAGTGTTTACAATTATTAGTAACTAGATATTTTCCTGTGGCTTTGCTCACATAAATGTAGGTTTTTGGAATACATTCTTTAAAGTAAAATTATTTTATAGTACATTTTAGAAAAAAATGCCATAACACTGCACGCCAAAAATGTGATTTTATATCTAAGTGTAATGGAAATCTTAAGTGACAGTTTGACAATTTTTATCTTAGAGGTAGATTGAAACTTGGTTTCAAATTTTATGTGCACATTATCTGGTTTTCTTCTGAGTCACCCTTGCCGGCGTTCGTTGTGGCCCAGATCCATAGCATGCATTTTTTTGGATTGTTTTATGTCTTCGATTTTTAAAAAAACCATAGGCAAAAGGCCAGCAGACCTATCAGCCTTTGTGCCCATAGGAGTTAGCATCTTTGGTGTAGAGAGAAACAGACAGAAAAGAGGGAAAGACATAGAGAAAAAGAAAGAGATAGAGAATGAGAGAGAAAAGGAAGGAAAAGAGAGAAAAAAGAACAAGAGAAAGTGAGAGAAACTAAGAGAGAGAGAGAGAGAGAGAGATAGAATGAAAAAGAGAGATATAGATGAAAATGGAAGGAGAGAATGAAATAAAAGAAATAGGAATTATGAAAGGAAGAGTGTTAGAGAGAAAGAGACAAATGGAAAGATGGAAATGCAAAGGAGGAACTTCAAGTAGAGAGAGATAGACAGACAGACAGAAGGATACACACAAAAATCACATAAGAAAGAATGAAAAGATAGAGGGAAGGGAGAATGAAAAAACTGAGAGAGAGAGACAGGGGAGAGGGAGAGAAATAAATGAATGAAAGAAGTAAGGAAAAGAGAAAATATGATAGTGGGAGAGACAGAAACAGAGAACATGATCAAGAGAAAGACAAAAATAAAAAAGATAAAAGGAGAGAGAGAGAGAGAGAGAGAGAGAGAGAGAGAGAGAGAGAGAGAGAGAGAGAGAGAGAGAGAGAGAGAGAGAGAGAGAGAGAGAGAGAGAGAGAGAGAGAATTATAGAAAAAGAAAATGTATTATGATCTCTTTCGAGAAGGCATTCAAAAATAAGAGCTAACTACACAGCGTCATACAACCCAACAATATCAAAAATGCAATATTTACTAAGTCAAAATCTAATACCCACAATGAGAAACACAGTTTACAAATTATCTACTGTGCACCAAGGTCACATCAATGTATAAGTCATGGCTTGTGCAAATGCGCTTTACTGCTAATGGCGATACACTTTTCGTAGTTTTGGGGCTACTGGTAATCTCCCTTATGGGATAGAGTGGTGCTATATAGACTGGCAATCTCCCTCATGGGACAGAGTGATACTTTATAGACTATCTTGATTCTAGGACGCTAGATATAAAACAGTAGAAGTCCTATTAATATCTGTCTTGTACTTTCTTACTTAAACTCGCACAAACCCACAGGAGTAACAAGTCTGTTACATGTATAGAAATAGCTGTCCCTTGTACACACTTATTACTGTCGTTCGTTTAGTACTTGTAGAGAATTTCAGTCTTTTGGTAACCACACATTTGTTACTGACTGAGAGAGACCTGGACCCTATCATCATTTCCATTAGAGAATTTGTTTTATAATTTCTTATACTCACCGAAGCTATAAGTGCAAAGGATAGTGAGTTGCCATATCTTTTGCCAGGAAGCATTCATAATTCTAATGATAGTTCAATACTAGATAAAAATTAGCATGCAAATTTCAAGCTTTGATTTCTCTCATATCTACTAACACCACATCATCATTAAAAGCCATCGTTACTAACGCTGGTCTGCCACCCCCCCACCCCCATGAAAGTTGTGCAGTTTATTAAAAATTTAGCCCTACTATTTATTACTTTCTTTTATTGTTTATTTATTTATTTTTGTATTTCCGAAACTTGGTCATTTTCCAGGAGTTCCATGAATAATCTTTCTTTTGAAACAATGGGTTTGATATCATTAAAAAACTGCAGTAACATAATTCGGTCATTGGAAGACATTTACGAGGGACAATCGATGCAGAAAGAGTTCATGATATTAATATGTATATAAGAGAAAAGAACGATAAAATTCTCCCCCCTCCCCCGTCCCGAAAAGAATTATATTGGACTATTAATTTTCTATAAAAATGTTCAAAAGAAAAACACTCCAAACACTGAATGTAACAGTACAGAACGAAGCTATTGAGAAGCAGTTTAACAGTAACAAGCATTCTTTTTTGAATGGTGTAAGGCCGCAAATCCCAATTATAAACTATTAGTCGATGGCGACCATATGAAGTGGTGTGAAGTGCTTGTTCTTGTTAAAAATGTTGCACTGCAAGACACGCACCGACCCACTTCGTTCACGGTCCGTACTCTTACATCTTTATTAATGGCAGGATGTCGTGGCATAAATGTGTGTGCATGACTCAAAGACAGACATCAATCAGCTTTCCACCGTTTGGATTTCGCTGGAGGAACTGCATTGAGTTTAAAGCGGTCCCATTAGAAAAGTTGACTATCTATCTATCTATCTATCTATCTATCTATCTATCTATCTATCTATCTATCTATCTATCTATCTATCTATCTATCTATCTATCTATCTATCTATCTATCTATCTATCTATCTATCTATCTATCTATCTATCTATCTATCTATCTATCTATCTATCTATCTATCTATCTATCTATTTATCTATCTATCTATCTATCCACCCACTATCCATCCATCCATCCATCCAGCTCTCTATCTACCCACGAGCCCCCATCCCACCCACCCACCCATCTCTCTCTCTCTCTCTCTCTCTCTCTTCTCATCGATTTATGAAATAGCATCATTTCCCTACAAATCGCTTACAGCTGAGAAGTAAATGATGAAATAGAATAACTGAATGATTCGGACTAAAACTAGATTATTAGAAAATATTTCTCAATAAACCACGGTAATTTTTGCATTATATTGATTGATACTTCACTTCTGTCTCCACCTTTCACTGAACTCGCAACACTTCTGGTGCGGCTACCACCTCTGGCGAGACTTAGTGTTTGATGTGGGGATTTCGATTTCTTGGGTGGTTGGGTGGAGTTAGTGAAGCGGTCAATTGTTTTCAATTTTCAAATGCCAAGAGGTTTTCAGCATGCACACATGGCATAGAGAATTCAAATTATGTTACAAGTAGAGAACAAGTTATCTTTCTTTATAATCTAGTTACCCACATAAAACTGATTTCACCATCCAAGTGCAGAGAAATTCACTTCTGACGACAATTCATGACTGATGATCGGCGTGCTACTAATGGATGCTGATATAACCAAAGATGTGTTTGCTTCTTTTAGAGGAGATTTTAAATCCTATAAATATCGACAATCACTTAAAACAATCCTGTAAATTTAGACAATCACTTAAAACAATCCTGTAAATTTAGACAGTCACATAAAACAATCCTGTAAATTTAGACAGTCACTTGAAACAATCCTGTAAATTTAGACAGTCACTTAAAACAATCTGTTTCACTTTTCTTATAGGCATCTTTCACAATACTAGCACGTCTTCGGTACTTGCAGAGCAACATACATAAACATCAGACGGAATCAGATGTTTGCTGATGTCCCACGGTTGGTGCCAAATAAATCTCTTTATACTTCCGTATCGTAAATCTCTTCTTTCTGGTCTACGAATGTGTCTCCTGAAGAAACTTCAGAACAATGCTCTATCTAGAATTTTTCTTAGAGCAAGAGACATTCATATCATTTCCTCCCAGCATCAACTGGCTGCCTGTTCATAGCAGAATACAATTTCGTTTGTTTGTTAGGCTTCACTTTCTGATCAATCACTTATTCACTAGCGCTAGAAGCTTGCGTTCATCATCGGCCAGACGTATTTTGAATATTTGACAGGATAGTTTAAGTCGTTTGTCAATGTCATTTTGTTTCTCAGGGTCCATCTGTCTGCATGCACTATCTTTTGAGTGTGTGTGTGTGTGTGTGTGTGTGTGTGTGTGTGTGTGTGTGTGTGTGTGTGTTTGTACTCAGGTACTAATTGATTTCTTTTCCATTAGCACAGAAAATTTGTTTCTTCTGCCAATCGTAATTCCGAGTGGGTATTTTTTATAAGCCCATTTATTTCGTGTCCAATTTATATATACATTTATTTCTTTCAAATTATCATTTTGCATGTGGAGTCATCATTTTGCAAAGTTGGACTTCTATCAGTAACTAGCGCTATTACACAGTTATCGAACTTCTTACCAACAAAACGAATGAGTACTTTGTGTACGCTGGCACTTCGCTTTAATATTATTTTATTCTAAATGAAACTGCAGTCCGATCAGCTTTCATCTCATTCCTACAATACTGCAACTTTCACAATTAATGTACACATAACACATGCACACAATCCACACATAACTACGCACGCACAAATACACTCACAAAGATCATAGACACCCACACTTCACATATAATCTACTCTACATGAGCGCACACACACACCAATATAAAACATATAAATACTATTACAACATGTTTGTTGAATATTTAACGCTAACTGTACTTTAAACCGAGAGCACACACACACCAATATAAAACATATAAATACTATTACAACATGTTTGTTGAATATTTAACGCTAACTGTACTTTAAACCGAGAGCACACGATTTTTCATTGAGCAGTATATCCACGAAACCTTGTACAGTAACTGAATCCACTGTCCGGAAGTGAGCTGTTTTACTTTCTTTCCAACTATTATGCCAAATTTATAATAGGAAGGTCATTTGTTTCTATCATCATCCGGGTCTTTCAGCAGCATGCGCAGTTGAGTGGTAGACAAAAAGCGTTTGACCTTACACTTGTTGATAATAGAAGTATAGTGGATTTCCATCATAATTAACACTGAGTATCTTGTTACCAGATGAAAATTACACCATGACGAGAAATGTACATTGGAACTCGATGGTAATAAAATAACAATACCTGATCCATACCAAATATCGGCTTTAGAAAAGGATGGAGATTCTGTTAATGAGTTCTTTTAAAAAACAACAACTAGTCATTGCATTATTTTTATGGTAATTAATTTTAATACAGCTTTAATTATCTCCAAAATACTAAGTATTAAGTAAAGTATTGTATTCTAATACAATGTACTATAAACAATTTGCCATTATACAGTGTTAGCACTCCATCACCGTAAAGGCATACTATTAAGAAAAATAATATTTAGACCTACCGAATGAAATATATTTTAAATGTACTGGTTTAATTCAAACAACAGTAATTAACAGTGACGCAAAGCTGTTTATTTTCTTGAGTCCTTACTAGGAAAATGATGTTAAAATCAATAATCTCTTCTTGCCTCGACTTACTGTTAGACTTCTCGGTATTAATCCAATTTATTGCTATATTTACAAGTATAGATTCAGATATATACATAGATATGTCACGTGACCTGAGACATAAGAAAGTTACGTGCAGACGCAACAGTAAATTTCCTTGTATACTGTTTTCTTTCTCTCCATAAGGAAAAATATTTATCGAGCGCTTGTATTTACCATTCCAGTAGCTCGTAGGAAGAATATGCAGACGTCTGAATTGGTCGGAAGAGAGATAAAACGGCAAAAAGTGCTCTCACACGATAAAGAATCTCCGAAAGAGTAAGGGGCGTTAATAATGTATATAAAAGCAAACACAAATATAACAGAGAAGATTATAGCATTAATGCGTTGGTTTTTTTTTCCATGTACTATGCCCTCAGCATTGCTTGAACATTTATTTGCTCGTTGCAAGTGTGTGTACGTGTGCGTGTGTATGTGTGCGCGCGCGTTCGTATGTGTGTGTGCATCTGTTTATACATTGGCTTTTGTGCTTGTGATTCGTGGAGTTTATTTTTATTTTGTTTTGTTAATGAACGAACAACTTGCATACAGCTTGAAACAATGTTATGAACAAGGAAGCTTGAAAAGATTTACAGGTGCAATTAATGAGTGAAGATTTAAAATCTAAGTGTTGTTTTCTTGGAATTCATAATTATCAATCCATCTATATTAAAACCTGTAACTAATCACAAAAAAAAACAACAACAAACAATCGCTTAAACCCCACTTTAAATATATTTGTGCCTATTAAAAAGTTGTAAGAAACCAGCTAGTTTGTTCGATAGCTCAAAAACACGTGGATCACGTGATCTTCAAGAAATTCTAAATATAGAAGTATGACCTCGCGCATGACGTCAGATGAGTGAGAATGATGTCAAAGCTGAGTGAATCCTCGTGTTTATGTGCCATTTCTTAGGGTGGCTTTCATCTTTCAGCATACATATTTTCACAATTTGTTTGCCGAAGAAATTACTTTTGTAGCAAATCGACGAATGAAAGACGGCAATTTTCCGTCGATAAATAAATAAATAGATTCTTTGAAATCAAGCACCAAATTTAGTGACCAAAGTCTTTGAAATGTACACGTCGTTATTTTAAAAATCAAACCAAACCAAGCCAAACTAAAGTATATATATATATATATATTGCTGTAACGTGACCAAGGAGCTATATCTAAATATACAAATATAATATTTTGGACCTAGTAATTATAGATGTACATGCCAGGTTAATTTAATGTGTCATCAATTGATCAGTTAGTTATATTTGCCTCAAAGCTCATCTAGCAACAATGTCATTAAATGACGGTAGCGCAACAAATTCTATTTCATATATTTGTTAAATAAAGATGCAGTTTTCTACAGCACATTTATTTAACACATACATATACACAGATAAAATGTCCTGTTTATATATATATTATAATTTAAAATGTAGTTAACAAATTTTAACCGCATTAGAATCATATATAATCCATATCTTTATCATACATTAGCTTTGATTACATACATTTAACTCATTTTAACAGGTAATATTACTCTTTTAGAAACGGATCCATCACGTTTACGTTCTCAGTATAATGTTAGTAGTACTAAACGGATCCATCAAGTGTACGTTCTCAGTATAATGTTAGTAGTACTAAACGGATCAAGTTTACGTTCTCAGTATAATGTTAGTAGTACTAAACGGATCCATCACGTTTACGTTCTCAGTATAATGTTAGTAGTACTAAACGGATCCATCAAGTTTACGTTCTCAGTATAATGTTAGTAGTACTAAACGGATCAAGTTTACGTTCTCAGTATAATGTTAGTAGTACTAAACGGATCACGTTTATGTTCTCAGTATAATGTTAGTAGTACTAAATGAGAAGCAATACTAATTAATTCCAATACTTTAACTTTAATTTTATTTAGAATCTTAAGGCAATTTTTCAAAGCTTTACATGAATAAATTAGTCATACAGTTGGTGGATTATTTAAGTAAACAACCACTAGTGAGAGAAACACCAGCAAATTCCATATCTTTACACTCAGTGAATTCAATGATATTTGGTGTCAATTTTATTTTTCTCATAATTTTGGTGTTATATATTACTTTTATTACTCATTTATATTCTTAGTCAATAACTTTTAATTATTTATATATTTTTTATTTTCATTTCAGTGTTAATACTCCCCCCCCCCCCCGATATTCCATGCTCATTACGGAAGAACATAATATATAAAACAAATTTTTATTTAAAAAATGCATTGACTTTCATATGCCTTAAGCAAGGAAGGAATGTTTATTTGACACCGAACTGGATGAGTAACAATAATATTACTAATCACAATCTGTATTAGTCATATAACGGAAACACTTCAAGTTGTACAAACATTTAATCAGCAAATTTTCATTTGAAAAACAAAAAAACTCTGTTTAATATTGATGGCTCACTTCAAAACATTCACCAACAATATGTTTAATATATAATCATTATGGGGTTGAGTATTACATTTGATCTGATTTCATACTTAAAATATAAAAAAAATATTTATGTACGTTCCAGAAATTTCCAGTTCATGCTCACAATAAACATAATAGCAAGATGTTTATTTAATTAATTTCCAGTTCATGCTCACAATAAACATAATAGCAAGATGTTTATTTAATTAATTTCCAGTTCATGCTCACAATAAACATAATAGCAAGATGTTTATTTAATTAATTTCCAGTTCATGCTCACAATAAACATAATAGCAAGATGTTTATTTAATTAATTTCCAGTTCATGCTCACAATAAACATAATAGCAAGATGTTTATTTAATTAATTTCCAGTTCATGCTCACAATAAACATAATAGCAAGATGTTTATTTAATTAATTTCCAGTTCATGCTCACAATAAACATAATAGCAAGATGTTTATTTAATTAATTTCCAGTTCATGCTCACAATAAACATAATAGCAAGATGTTTATTTAATTAATTTCCAGTTCATGCTCACAATAAACATAATAGCAAGATGTTTATTTAATTAATTTCCAGTTCATGCTCACAATAAACATAATAGCAAGATGTTTATTTAATTAATTTCCAGTTCATGCTCACAATAAACATAATAGCAAGATGTTTATTTAATTAATTTCCAGTTCATGCTCACAATAAACATAATAGCAAGATGTTTATTTAATTAATTTCCAGTTCAATGCTCACAATAAACATAATAGCAAGATGTTTATTTAATTAATTTCCAGTTCATGCTCACAATAAACATAATAGCAAGATGTTTATTTAATTAATTTCCAGTTCATGCTCACAATAAACATAATAGCAAGATGTTTATTTAATTAATTTCCAGTTCATGCTCACAATAAACATAATAGCAAGATGTTTATTTAATTAATTTCCAGTTCATGCTCACAATAAACATAATAGCAAGATGTTTATTTAATTAATTTCCAGTTCATGCTCACAATAAACATAATAGCAAGATGTTTATTTAATTAATGAAAAGATGTTGTAATATAATGTTTTATTTATATTTTATATTTGCAGTACTGACAATGTCCCGTCATATAAACAAATGTTCAATATATCAACTTTATATTAAAACACTGGGGCAGAAAGAGTTTGCAAATGAAAAATCGAAACATATATCTTTGTTACGTATTTTAAACTTTACCAATAGCAAATGGTATGCAAAGTGATAAAACAAGCAACAAAAAACGCACAAGAACAGCGTCTAATCAGCAAAGGGTTAATTTTTGAGAAGTTATTACTAGTTCTAAGTCATTTAAGAAATATTTGCACAGATTTAATATATTTACTAATAATAGTTACAACGTCTTTAAATAATTAATTTTAGAAGAAAGTCTATCAAAATGATCAAACAATAAATTATTAAACTCTAAACAAGGGACACTGGTGTGACTCTGTGCAAAATGTGACGCTGATCCCTTGAAAAACAGTGATGTGTTGGTCAGATACAGTTTTGGTATCCCTCGCCAGGTAGTACTAGCACCTTTAATACTTCAATGAAATAGTCTCCCCAAAGTAGTACCCAAGATTACATCCTGAGGAAAAGAAAGTAAATTTCAGTTTTGCATTATTACGTTAGGCACGGTGAAGTAATGCCCGAATGAGAAATACTTGCATGACTGAAAGCCAGCATTTCAACTAACAGATAGTTTGTTTATTTGCGTTAGTCAACATTTCAACTAACTGATTGTTTGTATACTTGCATGACTTAAAGCCAGCATTTCAGCTAACTGACTCTTTGTGTACTTACTTAACTGAAAGTTAATATTTTCAACTAACTGAAAGTTTTGTTTTATATTCTAGCAAGATGAGCAAACCAGTCTTTCTAGTCTGCCTAACCTTCTTAGTCTTGAACTGCTCAACGGAAGCTGCGCGCAAGGACAAGACCCGGAACCGGAACCACCAGCGAGTGCGTGACCTCTCACAAATGGCTGACGTGGCAGGAGAGAGCGAAGTTTGCCACTTGGAGGTGTCTTGCAAGTCTCCAACCAGTGGCGTACCAATTACTCTTCCCATACAAGGCCCCAAAGGACCACCTGGCAAACAAGGCCAGCCAGGCGAACCGGGCAGAGATGGCGCACCGGGGCTCCCTGGACCGCCAGGTTTGTTCACTGATAAAAGATATGTTCTGTCATGGGTAAATTGTTAGCTCTTCGTATTAAATTGTGATGCGTTCAATAGGAAAACGTCTTCATCCATCCATCCATCCATCCATTTATCTATCCATCTTTCTATCTATCTATGAATTACACAAGCATTCGAACCAAAATCTAAGAAATGTCACAAATAATCCTAAAGTATAGCATTAAGACATTAAACAAATACTTAAAAAAAATTTAATTTGGAGGAAACGTGAAACACTTCTCCCCCCCAAATTTTTTTTTTCCAAAAGTTTCTTAATTAACCTTTTCTTTTTATTATGTGGATGAAAAATGAATAAAAGATTTACCTAAACTTATAAAAAATAATACACAAGCCTATGACAACGAAAAAGAGATTTAACAAGCAATTTTCAGGACTATTTTGAGAGAATTATTGTTTATTGAGTGATTGATGACCACTTATAGGTATGATTTATTGAGACTAACTTGAATAGTCAATATTTTAAATAATTATTCCCCTTGTGTTACTTCCGGTTATTTTCCGCTTGACAATTGTGCCACATAGAAGAATCACCTCTCTTTAGGTGAAGCAAATTCGTTACGTGACTCAGAAGTCATCGGGACGAATAAGACACTAAGCTACATATAAGTGGAATATGTAGAAGAAGGGGGGGGGGGGGAATAACTATTTACAAATACATGTGCTTGAGTATTGCCCATTTCTACCAGCATAAAGATAACTCTTAATTGAATGTAAACATACGTTTAGCACGTGAATGTCTTACGTCACTAACAATAAAGCCTCATAGATGTCTTTTGTCGACAAACTTAGAAAGATTAATGGTCTGAGCTCTCTCTCTCTCTCTGTGTACTTTTAAAAATTTTATTTGTTAATATTTTATTATTTAAAAAATAAAAAATAAATTATCACAATATAAGTAGCAACTTTTTTTTTTGGTGAAAAAATTAGTTAAACTATAATAACCAGTTAACAATTAATTATTTATCACCCTGCTCGTTTTATTTAAGAATGGATGGTTAAAACTATCCTTGACTGTTTGACTTTCAGGCAATGAACAATCAAAGCAGCCTCGGGTTGCATTCTTTGCTGGCCTGAAGGACAACAAGGGTCCAGTGGCTGAAAACACCGACCTTGTTTTCGATAGCATCGTCACAAATGTGGGATCTGCATTTGGCACCGAGACGGGACGATTTACGGCCCCTTATAATGGCACCTACCACTTCACCGTTGTCGTGGCGGCGCAGGGGAGGCAACGCGTACGTTACTTAGATGAGCATATGGAACGTATCTGTCCCGTTTTTATATCCCCTGCTTCGTTTTGTGTTTTTTTTTTCTTTTTTTTTCTTTTCTTCTTTAAAACAATTTCGTTTATATTAAAAAATATTACGTCCACTTGAATAAAAAATATATTACCGAGTCAAGGCAATAAAAATAATGTATTTTACAGCTCTAATGCTGAGAACTATTTAAAAATCAAATAGTACAATAGCTACTGTTTACAGTTCGTTACCATCAAACGTGATGTGAGAATAACACGTGACTTCCTTTTGAACTACACGTGCAATTGTTTGCAAATCTGTTCGCCTTATTTGAGCAACTGCACCGCACAACTAATCTTTAGTGAAAGTGCACTTACAAGGGCCCACAACTCTCGAATACATTCCTTTTTGCGGAAGAGGATGTAAGTAATGATAGGTTTTAACAGCCAAGGAAAGCACTAGATGGGGATTTCTCTGTTAGGTCTGCTAAATTCTATGTTGAGTAATTACCGTTTCTGAAAGATACGGTCTATTGAAAGAGAGGTTTAAGTTGTAAAAGAAATAGAGTTAAAATCATAGTTAAAAGAGTATTCAGTAGTATTTAGTTAAGTTTTTATTTCTTGATCTCTGGCTTGAACTTACTGCTCATGCCACTTAGAATCCAATCAGTGAGGGCGTGTCCAGGACTTGATTAAAAATGACCAAGGGAGGCAATTTTGTTCGATTCCTCGGTATACATGCTTTCTGTCATTTAGCGTGTTCAAATATATTTCCCTTCCATTATTCAGAATTATCTATCTATCTATCTATCTATCTATCTATCTATCTATCTATCTATCTATCTATCTATCTATCTATCTATCTATCTATCTATCTATCTATCTATCTATCTATCTATCTATCTATCTATCTATCTATCTATCTATCTATCTATCTATCTATCTATTTATTTATCTACCTACCTACCTACCTACCTACCTACCTACCTATCTATCTATCTATCTATCTATCTATCTATCTATCTATCTATCTATCTATCTATCTATCTATCTATCTATCTATCTATCTATCTATTTATCTACCTACCTACCTACCTACCTACCTACCTACCTACCTATCTATCTATCTATCTATCTATCTATCTATCTATCTATCTATCTATCTATCTATCTATCTATCTACCTACCTACCTACCTACCTACCTACCTATCTATCTATCTATCTATCTATCTATCTATCTATCTATCTATCTATCTATCTATCTATCTATCTATCTATCTATCTGTCTATCTGTCTTTAGTGTTTGTCTTTTGTTATTGTA
Organism: Sinotaia quadrata; assembly: GCA_028829895.1. NCBI lineage: Eukaryota > Metazoa > Mollusca > Gastropoda > Architaenioglossa > Viviparidae > Sinotaia > Sinotaia quadrata. The sequence goes on along the minus strand of CM054179.1, from coordinate 23,290,660 downwards.
GTTCATCGGTTGTTTGATTGTCTTGATTTCAGTTGTTGCATGAAAACATCACTAATGTTTTATAAGTCTTATAGATTATTGTAATTTTGTAATAGCTTTCAGTGTTCCCTGTCAGATTTGCTTTTATTTCTGTCTCTATACACCCAAAACAAATATGCCATGACCATCACATCCTTGGATGATTTTTCAGGCGGCCGTTGATCTGGTTATGAACGAGAAAATGGTGGCTACGGTGTGGGCGGAAAGTATCCCTTACTGGGCCTCAGCGACAAACAGCGCCATCTTGACCTTGAGAGAAGGAGATCAAGTGTGGCTGAAACTCCTGAGCCGCGCTTCGTACATTCATGGATACATGTATTCGACATTCTCCGGTTTCTGCATGTTCGCTGACTAAAAACAGGATTTGTCACTGTAAGTTGTTACAAGAGGAGAGGACAGTGGATTATTCCCCCCCCCCCCCAACACTGGTGATTTTGCAAGAAACCGACCGTATAGACTATTTAAAACTATGTATTTGATTTATTTATGCAGTTAATATTATTGGAGTGTTGTTAAGAAGTCTGAAAATAATAATCAATGTATAAGATTAAAATAATAAAATATGTTATTATATGTATGCGATTTTATGCGAGATGTGAAGCTCAGTTTGGTTAACATACACACAGACATTTAAAAATCAGTTAGTAAACCAGTTTCGGTTACTTAGTCGTATCTGTAGGAATTGGAAAGGGAGAAATATAAATTTTATCTGCTTAAACGGAAAACAATGCTACAAATATTCCACTCGATTCTAGTGATACGCAAATACACGTACAAACGCACACATACATATCTACTACTTTATCTACCTACCTATCCATCCATCCATCCACCCATTCATCCACCCAAACCCATCCATCCATCCATCCAAAGCAGTAATAAACCAAATAATTTAAATAACTGGCCTCATCTACAAATCGAAAATTTGTGAGAATCACCTGCGAAAAGTTAAATGTAAAGTTCGGGATACAATGCCCTGTACCGGAGTGCTTCATTGTCACATGTCAAAACATTATACAATTTTGCTCTGTGTTAAAAATGAAGCCTTCAAGACAAAGAGTTAAAGAATTATAAATCTCTGTTTTGAAATATATTTCGTCGTTTTCTTTGCTTGTCTTTATATATTATACTTTATTTTTTTAAAAACGAATCACCACCAGAACTAATCCAACTATAGGTCCGGCTCATTGCTGATCTCTTGAGAAAAAGGGGGAGTAACTTGTTCAGTTTCTTGAAGTAAATCGCAGTGTCCAATCCAATGGTTAAAAAAGTAGCACGTGGCTTAATGTTGGCGTTTGAAACTGATGACACTCATGGCATGCAATAAATGTTTAGTAAGCCGAGACTGAATTGATTTTCTTGTAAATAGTGAACAAATGTCACCCCGTGACCCTGGATGTTTTCCTAAGCACTTCGCGTACCCGTTCATCACACATCCCGTCCATTACGTGTGCATTTAAGGACATGAGTACTGTTGTTCTTAGTTTAAAAATAAATGTGTTTCTTGATTTCTTAAAGCGCAGAACATGCTCATAGTTTGCTCTCAGTAAAATGACGTTAGTTGGAAGTGCTGACCTTATTTTAATTCCAATTTTGGTTTTATCTCGCTCTTATCTTAACCAGATTCGTAACGTGACCAGCGCAAGCAGTGAGACCTATTAATATTATTATTTTCCCCCTGTCTACAGCATTGCACTTTTATTGTCTTGTTTAGCAAAAGGGTAACAAACATTCTTGGATGTCTTGTTGCATGAACTGATTAAAATGAACTAGAATTTGAATATTTTATTTTGAATTAGTCACGGGTGAATCGGAATGTGTATTTTAAAATAATGTTGGAATTATAATTTAAAATAATTAATTTTAAGTATATGTAAAAGGAAACAAACAGAAACCAAGTGTATTAAGGAAATAAAGGGAAAGACACGCAAGAATAATTAAACTACACCCACTATATATATATGCACACACACACATGTATACATAATACATATACAATTCTATTGTTGCCTTTGGAAAAGGTGTTAAACATCCATTGTCTATGTTTTTCATAAATTAAACAACCAATTGCTCACTAACTCTACTGACAAAGTAATCAGTCATTTCATCAGCAAATAATCATAACAAATCAACATCTTGACGCCAACAACAATAAACCCATCTATGCTGAAAGGGACGTTTTTCATTAATGATTATTAAATCATGTAATATTTTATAAACTTGGCCTTCATTCAAACTCTATTAATAACTTCAAGTAACGTTTTCTGTAGTTTGCTGTTGTCATTCTCGTTGTACAAACATCTGTCTCCCACACCCCTTAACCAATTTATCTTAAGCTTTGGCTCTGTGGAAGTTGATTCAGTCCCCGATAATTGTTAAAACAGTGTTTGCAATAGAAATTTTAAAAATGTTCTTAAATTTAAAGATTTAATAATGTTTCAGGCAATAATAAATGTTGTTTAACTTACTGTTTCGTTGTTATGATTTATTCCACTGAAGAGAAAGAGAGGTCAGAAGAGTTTTTCTTTCTGTTTGAACAAAAAGTGTATTTTGCTTCTTGTGTGAAAAATGTTCGTACGTGTTGTTCCCACTGTGAGAGCAGTAACTGTGTATTATTACAGCTGTAAATATATGATTTCTATTGATTGATTTATGAGAAATTAAAAGTAACAGTGGGTGTGTATAGCTTCCTTCTCTCAGAACAGTTGGTGTGTACTGTTTACGTTTCTCAGAATAGTTGATGTGTACTGTTTTTGTCTCTTAAAATAGTTGGTGTGTACTGTTTTATAGTTTTCGACTCTCAGAAAAGTGGGTGTGTATTGTTTTTGTTTCTTAGAACAGTGGGTGTGTAATGTTTTCGTTTCTGAAGACAATAAATGTGTTGGATTCTTTGTGGTGGGAACATAAGTGTAATAACATCTATATTTTTCACAATATGAATAGTAGGTATACAATTTTGTTTAATGTAGAACAGCTGGTACGTGTTCTTATATCACTTGTTTACTATTCTAACTATGGGGAGCAACAAATGCGACATTTCAAACGAGAACTAAATATTTGTACTATACAACAACGAGGACAGAAGGTTTGTGTTTAGGGTAACTAGTTCTTGTCGTCAACTGACTTATTTAACGACGTAACGACGATAATTTCTTTGGGTTGAAATTGAAAATGATTGGCGTGGGTGGGTGGGTGCATGATGGAGGAGAGGAAGCACGAACTACAGTTAGTCTAAACATTCTCTCTGTCTGTCGTTCTTTCTCCTGTCTATCTTCCAACATCTAGTCTTGTTCAAGTGTGCTCTTTACCATTTTAAGCTGCAGTGAATGGGTGCATCAACTATTCCTCTATACACATTGAGTAATTCACTTCTGATACATACATATATTTAGTCGAAAGCTTATGTTCACTAGAAGTATGAAGTAGATTACTTCCCGGGGTGTGATGGAGTTATATTAAACTGATGACCAATGATCACACGTGTACAAGTAGATAAATGAAAAAGTGCCAATACTATTAAAGAAGTAAAAGTATGTTGCTAATGGGCATATATTGAAGGGGACAAATGCAGAGGTCTAGAAAATACACATTTATTTACTATTCTGTAGAACCAGAATCGCCATATGTTTTGTAATTACCTGGGAGCAGTCAAACTGATCAGCTATACAGTCTAGTCAATGGTATCTCTTAGGCACAGTACGTTTCAGGTGAACTATAGAGTCTAGTCAATGGTATCTCTATGGCATAGTACGTTTCAGGTGAACTATACAGTCAGTCAATGGTAATCTCTACGGCATAGTATGCTTCAGGTGAACTATACAGTCAGTCAATGGTATCTCTACGGCATAGTACGCTTCAGGTGAACTATACAGTCAGTCAATGGTATCTCTACGGCATAGTACGCTTCAGGTGAACTATACAGTCAGTCAATGGTATCTCTATGGCATAGTACGCTTCAGGTGAACTATACAGTCAGTCAATGGTATCTCTACGGCGCATTATGCTTCGAGTGGACTGCATGCGTAGGGGTCAAAAAGGAATCTCAGATGACGAATGATTGCGTTGATAATTCATGACTGCCCCGTTTATTTTTGAAAATTTCGAAAACTAGTTTAAATTTTCAAAATTACGAAGCAACATTACGAAATTCTTTATGAGTGCAATCGTTACACTGCCCAACATAAGGAAACAAACAGGTCAGTTACCTTTAAGTGCACAGTTCTGTGAACTTTGGTTATCTTTTTCAACTGTCAACCTCGTGCACCCATACGTACGCATGCACAGACAAGACCAGAGATAAAAAATCTACATTCATACGCACACACAAACGAGACAAAAGATGAAATAATCACAATAACAGACTTTCAAGCACACCATAATTTTTGCTTTAGGTTAATGTCAGTAACGGTTCTGAGTAAAAAGAAGAACCACTAGCCAATTCTGAGTACGAAAATAAAGTCGCTCCACCCTTATTGAACACTACCCTTCAATGGCTGATTAAAATACAGGTTCTCCACCCATCTTTCTATCCCAAACTCTCCACGACAAATAATAAGCAGAAGCAATCTATGAAATAAGGTTAACGCAACTACAAAAATCTGCACGTTTTATGAAGTTATCATTCAAGGAAAATATAAATAGGAAATAGAAATAAAAATAATGCAAATAAAAAATATATGTTCCATGTTTTGGCAGAAGAATTAATAATGGCCAAAGCCTACCCTCCCACCACCGCCATATATGGCTTGCGATTTTGCTGTAGTCTTATCTTGATCACGTGGTGTGTACACAGCCAGTTCATGCTTCACCCATTTTACTGTGAATCACAGTGTGCAAGTTCTTTTAGAGAAAAAAAGTGTTTTAGGTCATGACTTACCACAGAGCTGACCTTTATCCCCCACTACTTGCAGATCTGAAATGGGATTTCCCAAACTATAGGGTCTGGCACTGATCATGTACAACAAAAAATGCCACTGGAACGATTTAAGGCACACACGTGACTTGCTTTCCTGCAACTCACACTCCATTCTTGTGTTTATCGACATGAGTTCTGTCATTGTATACTTTTTTAAAATAATGATTTAATTTATTTTTGAAATGATATATATTCTCACCAAACCTGATCTGGAGAAAATTCCCATTAATTATTTTTACAGTAATAATGATAATAATAGAAATAATATTGATGATAATGGTAGTTATTTACGAGTGCTTATTGCTTGAGCTAAAACTTTCACGACAGCTAAGTTGAATTTTCATGAGCTAGTGAGTGGGTGGAGTGAGATAGATAAAATTTCAAATAAGCATGGCTGAGTTCAACCCCAAGACCTTTAGCATTCTTGGCGCTGCTACTAGCACCTTTCCCTCACTGCCAGGGAGCTCAGTTGTCGTGAGCGAGATCTTTGCAGAAGCACACAGACGTTAAAGCATCCTTCACGAGGCAGACATTGTTACAGAATAGAAAAAGAAAGTGCAGTTTTCTCTTCCCACAATAAGACGCAACAGTCAGTAAAAGATGCGTGTCACTAAACGATGCACGTGTCACTAAACGATGCACGTGTCCATAAAAGATGCGTGTCACTAAACGATGCACGTGTCCATAAAAGATGCGTGTCACTAAACGATGCACGTGTCCATAAAAGATGCGTGTCACTAAACGATGCACGTGTCCATAAAAGATGCGTGTCACTAAACGATGCACGTGTCCACAAAAGATGCGTGTCACTAAACGATGCACGTGTCCATAAAAGATGCGTGTGTCAGTAAACGGTGCGTGTGTCTCTAAAAGCTGCGTTTGTCACTAAAGCTGTGCGTGTTAGTAAACGGTGCGTGTGTCAGTAAAAACTGCGTGCGTCAGTAAAAGATGCTTATGACAGTAAAATATGCGTGTGTCACTGAAAGATGCGTGTATCAGTAAAACTTGACATACATTTAAGAAGTGCTGTACGTATGTAGGACGAAGTAATTTAAGTGTTTGCAATTTAAAATTACAAAACATTCCAGGCCCGAAGAGAAACAAGAATGGATCTGAAGCGACAGTTACTAGATTAGTTGGAACGAGTAAATGCAGGTTATAAAGTCAAAATTTCTAGAAACAAAACAGGAAGTTAGTGAAAACATCTTATATATATTTTTAATAGTAGTGTTCACAACAACATTACAAAATGTATATAAACAACCGGGACTAACAGGTGCAAACGTAGAGTTACACGAAAGATTTTATCGGCTCTAATAAATATCAACTGAGATGAAATATATTAACTTGCATCCACATACTTTACTAGCTTAATGTGTCGTCCTGGTTATTACATTACAACTTATTTTCACGTACTTCACTGACTTAGTGTTCCGCCTGATTCTTACATTGGAGCTTAAACTCACATACTTCTCTAGTACCCTGATTCTTACATTGGAACTTAAACTCACATACTTCTCTAGTACCCTGATTCTTACATTGGAACTTAAACTCACATACTTCTCTAGTACCCTGATTCTTACATTGGAACTTAAACTCACATACTTCTCTAGTACCCTGATTCTTACATTGGAACTTAAACTCACATACTTCTCTAGTACCCTGAATTATAAATTGGAACTTGAAACAATGGAGAAGATGCAATATAAGAAATGCTCCTAGGTAAGATCAAAACAAACATTGTCGCAGTTCGATCTGTTGCTGACTGAGGAAAGGCTAACTAACCATGCTCAAAGAATGACTTCGTCCTGCTGACCTTATTCCAGCTCCTGATGTTTTTCTTTCAACTTTGTATCTAGATACGCAAGAATATTTTGTTTTCAGTGCGGGCTTTATTGTTTCAATTTTGCCCGTCTTCTATCTGTTACAAAACTTTTCTTCTTCGGTTATGTCCTCAAGTGCAATCCTGGAAAAACCCGAGAACGACATCAGGAATTTTAGACACTTGCAGGTTTTGATATTTGCGGTGTTGTGAAATACAGAGTGGAAGAGTGGATTTTGTTGCTTTGTCATTGCATGACTCTGCAAAATTTACAAAGAGTGCAACATACTTATTTTATTTCGCATTGATTTGAAACCTCCTCCTCCTCCTCATAATCACCACCACCACCACCACCACCACCACCACCACCACCACCACCACCACCACCAAACAAACAAACAAACACACAAACAAACAAAGAAAAAAGCCCACCGAATTTGTTACCCAGTTAATTCATGGGATAAAAGAGATTTACCACTAAACAAACAAATAAAAAATAAATATATACTCACTAACAAACGAATACAACAACGTGTATTTATATTCAATGATTGTTAAAAATGTTGTAATTGAAATTTTGTAAATTGGAGCTGTTTTGTTGGAAACGCATGAATGGCTAGACAACTGTACTTTCAAAAGAAATCACACCTTTACGGCAAATCGTACAACCACCTCAAAAAGAATAATTTAAAAATAATTTAACGAATATTTTGTTTGACTTTTTGTATCATTAGATTCTTATGTTTTTATTGTGCAGTGAACCTAAACTTTATCCTTCTTTCAAAATCGTTACACTTTGTTTAATGCATCACTTCGAATCATGGCGGTTATTATATCGGGACTCTTCATTACTGTCATTTCAAACTTCTGCGGGAGAGCTATTGTTATTAGTGCGATTGGCCAAATTTTGCCCGAAGCGCATTAACACGCTTGAAAACTACCACAAATACTTCCTCGTACCGGACACAGAGACTGGCCTTCTGAAAATAAGTACGACCACAATAATCATTGTTTATTTGTTTGATTGAAAATAAGTACGACCACAATAATCATTGTTTATTTGATTGAAAAGACGCCATCAGCTGCTGCAATAACGCCGCAATTGTACTATCTGCCCTCGTTCCACTTAACAAAGGAGAAAAGACAAAGGAAAAACCAAATCTAGATTGCAGATAAGAAACGACACAGATTAACAGTATAAAAAGCAAGACGCTTGCGAGTTACAAGCGATCTTTCGTTTGGTATTTGTCCTGTATGATCAAGGTAATCATTTTTCTTTATTTCTTACAAGAAATTTTAGTGCAAAAAAACAAAGAAATAATTTTTTAAAAAATGAAAAATGAAGTAAAACGCTGCTTTTAAAATGGGTCTCGGCCTTGAGTCGTTAGTGCGAAATCGGCCTGGGCCGGAAACGCTCCCCATAAATTAAGTAAAGAGTCGTTTAGAGAAGACATTAACTTTAAGTCAGCTGTCATATTGTTAGTCAATTACTTTAAAACAGAAGACTTTGTTCACGGTATTTCGTCTTAAAGAAAAAGAAGATAAGTTAGGACTTTTATTAGGTACACTATAATAGAGAAATTTATCTTCAAACACAAATTATATTCCTAATATCCTATTGAATTCCTAAGTTAAAAGTCGAAAAGGCATATAAATAAAGCGCTCATTCATGCATACACGCACACACAATCGCACACAGATGCATTGACATACATTTATGATCTATCTATTTATTTAACACACAGGAACTTTGTCATTCTGTCACTCCCACCATTTTTCGAGAACTTGTATGAAAGTTATTGCAGTCGTGTCCTGACGTACACTTGATACAGTGCAACGGGCACGCTCATGCAAATGACGAATTTGAAAAAAATATTTGAAAAAATATTTATATCTCTTAGTATTTGAAATCTAGAAATAAGAATTAAAAAATAACATTTTAAGCTCCCAGGTGCAAAAATTATTCATGTTTCATTTGAGATAAGTCTTGGTTTACTCTAGATAAAATAACTTAACTATAGCATCACTTTATATTTAATCTTTTGTTAATTGCATTTCGTTCATCGAGAATAATTATATTTTAAAAACAAAACAAAACAAACGCGTTATAAATTCTTTGCACAACTTAGATGTTGCGCGCAGTGGTCGTTGTCAGCCTGCTGTCCGTGTGTTTGGCGGCCAGTCTGGACCTTGATGCTCTCTGGTCAGTCTTCAAGCTAGAACACCACAAGAACTATGCCGAACCAGAGGAGTCTTACAGGTAAACAGCATCGTATAATCAGAGTATGCGTAGAATCCTTCAGATAAACAACGTAGAATCCTTCAGATAAACAACGTAGAATCCTTCAGATAAACAACGTAGAATCCTACAGGTAAACAACGTAGATTCCTACATGTAAACAAAGTAGAATCCTACAGGTAAACAAAGTAGAATCCTACAGATAAACAACCTAGAATCGTACAGGTAAACAACCTAGAATCGTACAGATAAACAACCTAGAGTTGTACAGGTAAACAACCTAGAGTAGTACAGGTAAACAGCCTAGAGTTGTACAGGTAAACAACCTAGAATCGTACAGGTAAACAACCTAGAATAGTACAGGTAAACAGCCTAGAGTTGTACAGGTAAACAACCTAGAATCGTACAGATAAACAATCTAGAATCATACAGGTAAACAGCCTAGAACCATACAGAGGAAAACTTAGAGTTGTACAGGTAAACAGCCTTGAATCGTACAGGTAAAATGCACAGTCTGTATAAAACAGTCTGTATTCTTTCATCTTTCATCTCTTTCAGTTTCTCTGTCTGTCTGACTCTCTCTTTCTCTCTCTCTCTCTCACACATACAAACACACACACATAAACACACATATACACACACAAATACAAACACACACACACACACACACACACACACACACACACACACACACACACACGCGAATTCTGACCGCATTTGAAAGTGTCACCTGCTTGCCTTATCGACTAGAATAAGATAGGATATCATCTGTGTTGTGCCCAAAGTTTCTTTATCTGAAGGAAAAATACGTATTTTTTTTTTTTGCACCGGGGAAAAAAGCCTGCGCCTCCCCCCCTCCTCATAAAACAAAAAGAAAACATTAACCTTCCACATGTGCGCTGACATTAAGTTTCTTATCTCTAGATACAAACGTGTTGCTGTGACATGAACCTTCTGATCATTCGAAAACTGTGTGCATACAGAAAAGTAAGTGGTTCACCACACTGCCTTCATAGAGGAGGTCGCTATGCTGCAGACAATTAGTGGCTCATTACACTGCAGACATATAAGTGGCTCATCACACTGCCTACGTAGAGTAGTTCATTATGCTGCAGACAATTAGTGGCTCTTTACACTGCAGACATATAAGTGGATCACCACACTGCCTACATAGAGTAGTTCATTATGCTGCAGACAATTAGTGGCTCATTACATTGCAGACAAATACGTGGCTCATCACACTGCCTACGTAGAGTAGTTCATTATGCTACAGATATTTAGTGGTTCAATACGTGCAGATAATTAGTGGCTTACCACACTGCAGACAACTATTGGCTCACTAAACTGCAGACAATTAGTGACTCACCACACTGCAGACAATTAGTGGCTCACCACAGTGTAGACAATTATTGGCTCATTACACTGTAGGCAATTATGGGGTTCATCACATTGAAAATGTTTGTATTGGCTCAGTATCTGTCTATCCATCCATCCATCCTTCTATCTATCTATCTATCTATCTATCTATCTATCTATCTATCTATCTATCTATCTATCTATCTATCTATCTATCTATCTATCTATCTATCTATCTATCTATCTATCTATCTATCTATCTATCTATCTAATTTTTCACCTAATTTTCACAGACAATGAGATTAGTATTTCACTAAATCGGTGTTAAAAGAAAACATTGCCTTTGCCGTTGCTTGATTCCACTAGGTGGGAAAGTGTATAATAAATCTTTTTTATCTGCCAGATAAAGCAATTTAAATTGTAATCCATTCTGAGAAGCAAGCGAAACATAAAAACAAATATCTGAGACCACATCTTATTCTTTCAAAAGTGAAACAGGCTATTCACAGCGTACACTGCCCTGCCTCTTTGCAGAGGATTGCACGATCCACAGTAGAAGAATTACTCGCGTTTAGGAATGGATTCAGTACTGATTGTAAATGGTAGTATGTGTACTCTTTCTACCTGGCAGGAAAATGGTCTTCAGCAACAACGTCGATTTGATTGAACGCCACAACGCCGAGGCTAGCAGGGGCCTTCACTCGTACCTGCTGGGCGTCAACCAATTTGCTGACATGGTAAATTGCATAAGAAATAGAACCACTATATAAAAATGTTTAAATAAAAGCATAAAAATAAGGATATGCTTGAAATAAATACATATTTAAACTTATTTTGATCAGGTGATCAGAATTGGAGACAGTGAGGCTTGAGACAAAGCTAGCACAATTATGACTACATTGGGTTTCCGTTAGAAATGAAAGTTATTTGGACATAGAGCTTATATGTTAAAAATAAATGGAAAATTAGTATAACAGACTTTGAGGTGACGTTGGGATAAACAGCTTGATAAATTATTTGAAATGCTTCTTAAATGATTTTCTTAAATGGATTTATGATACAAGTGTTTTCAATATCTATTCAATATTTAGCGATGAAATCTAGCGAAAAGAATTATACAAAAAAATCCAAAACCCGAAAATGACGAAAATGGGTTTCACAAATAGAATTCTCCAAAAAGCAATTTTTTTAACTATAATATTTTGATATCAACAATTAAAAAAAACTTTTAACTGGTATTTGTTAAAAAAAAAATTGTTGTTTGTAATAAGAAGAAAAAAATCGGACGAAATTTAAATTGATAAGAATAAATGGACCATTATTATTAGTTAAAAACAGTTCAAGTAAGAATGTTTGATAACAATTGATTTAAAAATGAATTCAAATGGTAATTTTGATAATAGAAAATTTAAGAATAAACTGTGATAAAATAAGATTGATTTTAAGTAAAAACTGAATTGGAATCAATTCTTTTTAAAATTTAAACTTGTACTAAGTAAAAACTGAACTGGAATAAACTTTCTTTTTAAAATTTAAACTTGTAATGAACATTGCATCGTCAGACTGTGAGCGAATTCGCCAGCAAGATGAATGGTTTCCGATACGACAACAGCGCCACCTCTGAGAACGAGCTGTACGTGCCGAGCATAGCAGTTAACGATCTTCCGGCCACTGTGGACTGGAGGACCAAAGGCTACGTCACACCCGTTAAAGATCAGGTAAAAACTTCAATCCACCCATCTATCTATCTATCTATCTATCTATCTATCTATCTATCTATCTATCTATCTATCTATCTATCTATCTATCTATCTATCTATCTATCTATCTATCTATCTATCTATCTATCTATCTATCTATCTATCTATCTATCTATCTATCTATCTATCTATCTATCTATCTATCTATCATAGGGTCAGTGCGGATCCTGCTGGGCTTTTTCAACTACTGGTTCACTAGAGGGACAGCACTATAACAAGACGCAACAGCTTGTCTCCCTTTCTGAGCAAAATCTGGTCGACTGCTCCAAAAAGCAAGGTAATATACCACGTCTCAGGCCTTTGCAATTATACTTTACAAGAATTTCAAAAGTTATTAAGGTTTACTCCGTCAACAATATATGTCTCTCTAATAATAAAAACAATAAAGATGATAATAATGGACACTAACAAATAATAATAATAATATGTTTAAACGAAGAATAAATAACCACTATATTGTAGTTTCAGAAAGTGTATTCTTAAAATAAGTGATTTTTTAAATAGCGACAATATCCGATGAGCTATCGAGCGATCCACCTGGTGTGTCGGGGCCCCATAATACAGTAAACGGATGTAATCCCTCCAAAGCAATTCAGAGCCAAGATCGAACTAAGACGATAGGCCCCACGCGAATTTATCTACCGCCTAGTTTCCAGAATTTTTACGGTGTACGATTTAATTCCGAAAAGTTACAAAATGCGATTCCCTGGGCTAAATTTCTTTCACTACCCTAAAATACAGAGCGTTATCTGTGAGACACTCATATGATTTGCCTCGAATGAAACTCCGAGTTGTGGTAAAACTCTAAAATTTATTTTCATTATCTCCCTCTGGCTCCTATAAGGATCTAAAAATTCAATTTGATTTATCTCCCATGTTGTGTTAAGCTGTAACAATTGCACATTTCAGGAAACGAAGGCTGTCAGGGAGGTCTCATGGACCAGGCATTCAAGTACATTAAGATCAACCATGGAATCGACACTGAGGCATCCTATCCATACAAAGCAAGGGTAAGTTGAATTATGTCGCGACAACGATGATGATGTGAAAGACGATGACGATGATGAACACGCAATACAATAATATCAATAAAATATTCATTATAATTCTACTGATATAGTATTCTTGAATAAAAAAGTATGTTAAACTCTACATCTATATGCAATAATATTGTAATATTTTGCTACTACTACTACTACTACCACCACTACAACGATAACAACAACAACAACTACTACTACTACAATTCCAACTACTACTACTACTACTACCACCACTACAAAAATAACAACTACTACTACTCTAACAATAACAACAACTACTACTACAACAATAATAACAACAACAACTACTACTACTACAATTCCAACATCAACTACTACTACTACTACTACTACTACCACCACTACAATAATAACAACAACTACTACTACTCTAACAATAACAACAACTACTACTACAACAATAACAACAACAACTACTACTACTACTACAATTCCAACATCAACTACTACTACTACTACTACTACTACTACTACCACCACTACCACCACTACAATAATAACAACAACTACTACTACTCTAACAATAACAACAACTACTACTACAACAATAACAACAACAACTACTACTACTACTACAATTCCAACATCAACTACTACTACTACTAGTACACACATAAGGGAGTAAACGCGGAGAAATACTTCTAATTCTGAAGTAATTTTCAACTGACTTTTTTTTCTCTATATTCAGCCTCGTACAGTTTGTTTATCAACATAAAATAAGTATGTAAGAATCTTTTATAAATTATCACTTAAATTTATTTGTATATCAACGTAAAATAAGAATTTAAGAATCTTTATCAAATTTTTATCACTTAAATTTATTTGTATATCCATTCATCAGTCAACATTTTGAACATCTATGTATCATTCTGTCCATTAATCCAACTACCACAATGCCATTTTACCGTCTGCATCTATTACTTTTGTCTTTTAAATTAAGTTTAATTTTGTTTGAATTTAATTTAAACATTTCCCCATTAAATCCTAAGTGTTCCTCCATTTTGAAATCTCTATGTATGACAAAAGAATCTCTCGCTATCATTTGAATGCTACCCAAGTTATTAATTCGCTTTTATTTCATTGTCTTAAACAGGACCAGAAATGTAACTTTAAATCAGCTAACGTTGGCGCAACCTTAACTAGTTACAAGGACATTCCTAAAGGTAGCGAAGCAGCACTGCAACAGGCCGTCGCAGAAATCGGACCAATCAGCGTTGCCATTGATGCCAGTCACTCTTCATTCCAGGTCAGAGCGCGTCTCAAGGGCTGCATTGCTTAAGTGCTCTTTAAAAGTTTAGCTTTTTATCTACAGTAAATGAAACCGTACAATGCTCTGGTTTTGTCTTTATAATTTTATCTACAGTAAATGAAACATACAATGCATTGATTAAGTGTTCTTTAAAAGCCAACAATTTTATCGATACTGGCTTGATTGTACGATCCGTGAGATCGGTGTCATTTTAACTCCAATGAAAGATACCTTTTAGTCTAGAAAAATTGACATCCTTCGAAAAGTGCACCTGATTTTCCGGATTGAAAAGTGCACCCTATTGTCCGGATTGAAAAGTGCACCCTATTGTCCGGATTGAAAAGTGCACCCTATTGTTCGGATTGAAAAGTGCACCCTATTGTCCGGATTGTACAAACATTCAGCAAGTGAACTCCCCGCAAGAAATATCACGGATAGAATAAAATTCTGCTAGGACTTTTTCAATGCGTACATTGTACAAATGCTACGACCACTGGTCAGAACTGATGAAGTTATATCATTTCGAGAATACCCCTCTCGAAAGATTGACCCAATCCACTGACGGACACAAACTCTGCAATAGACACTGACCTATTTATTGGAGAAGTCGTCGCATTATTTCAAAGGACACCCATCTCGTAATGTCCATTTCATTGAGTGCAAACTTGAATTGGAAATATACAGGAAAATGTTACACCACAATTTCTAATGTAGGTACTATACTGAACAAACATGGCAGTGGCAGAATCTGCAAAGAGGAACAACACAGTCAAGTGCATAGGAATATAAATATATTATTTTTTGTGCTGCACTCGTACCCAATAAGATCTTAATATACTTTGATGTACTGCAAGAGTACCCAATAAGATCTTAATATACTTTGATGTACTGCAAGAGTACCTAATGATAAGATCTAAATATATTTGTAAGTACTGCAATCGTAACCAATAATAATATCTAAATATATTTTAAAGTATTGCATTCATACCCAGTAACATGATTGAAAAACGAACACATTTCAGTTGATAGCAAATATCCTGATCTTTTACATTGGTATCGTTGGTTGTATTCTTGGGGGAAAGCAATGGAGGCCCCAGAATCAGTAGATATTTGTCTCTTTGATCCACTAACCCAAGGTTTTGGTAACCTTTCTCCTTTCAGCTCTACAAGAGTGGTGTCTACAACGAGCCTGCTTGCTCTTCAACTCAACTGGACCATGGTGTCTTGGCTGTTGGTTATGGCACCACTGGAGGAAAGGATTACTGGCTTGTGAAGAACAGGTAAATATTATACCTTTAAGGTTCTAAGCACTTTTCTTTTTTTATGTTTTAGTGTTTATGCTATGAAACTTGGAGTTTTATTTGTTATGATGGCTAGCGAGATGGCTAATGCATTAATGTTACAGAATTTTATGGAACGAAATATACGCTCATCTTTTATAGGTGTTGTCCACGAAAGCGTACCCACTGTAATCAATAAATAGCAGGAAGATTTAATAAATTATTTTTAATTACGAAAATATGTTAGAAAATGTAGACAATAACTTTAATAACTTGTTTCAATTTTAAATATAAATGGAAATGCATCATTGCTTGCACCTAAAATTCTATCAATAGCACTTATGTATAATTGTTATTTATAAGAAAAACTAAAAACCTTCCCTCCCTTCCTCACTCACTCACCCACCCACTCACTCAAACCCACTCACTCACTCACTCACTCACTCACTCACTCACACTCAAATTAATATATATATATACAAAGAAAAAATAAGTAATGCTGGTGTTTAAATTACTTGTAATAAACTTTAGTACAAGTAACAAATATAACTTTCTTTTAAAAAATTTCAGTTGGGGAACAACCTGGGGTGAAAAAGGTTACATTATGATGACCCGCAACAAGCACAATCAGTGTGGTATTGCCACCGCATCTAGTTATCCCATCGTATAAAACGGACTTGCCCTGCGCCTCGAAATCACACACCATCGCACTCAACCATTGGCATAGACCAAGCTTGCTACTTGCATCGTGTAAATGCATCATCATTAGTGTCTTATGTTCGCGGGAACTATGCAGGCGTGAAAACTTGCTTTCTGCTTAGAAATACGTGTTGTTGTGACTTGTTTGTTGTAGTTATTGTGTTTTGTAAATAAATAAATGAGAAACAGAAACAAATCATTTGTTTGAAGAGTTAGTTTATTATTTCGTATTAAAATTTACGATTTATCACTTAGTTGTACTTTCATGACTTTTACTGTTTAGTACTTAAGCAAAACAATGAAAACCACCTCATACTACAAGTATGTACAGAAGCACACTTCAACAAACAATCAAATACACACACACACACACACACACACACACACACACACACACACACACACACACACACAAATGCACACATAAAAATGCATGCTCACTTATAAAACAAAATACAACATTCAAGATCACAACACTATAGCCCACTGATCTCAGTAGGGTACCAGACTTTGTCATCTAGGGGACATGTGGGTTTTGCAGCAGTGGCACACATGGGATCCGTTCTGCACTGGCATTAACTTATGTGGGTTTTGCAGCAGTGGCACACATGGGATCCGTTCTGCACTGGCACTTATGTGGGTTTTGCAGCAGTGGCACACATGGGGTCCGTTCTGCACTGGCATTAACTTATGTGGGTTTTGCAGCAGTGGCACACATGGGATCCGTTCTGCACTGGCACTTATGTGGGTTTTGCAGCAGTGGCACACATGGGGTCCGTTCTGCACTGGCGTTAACTTTGCTGCTTAGTGCTCGTCGAGGTCAATGTAGAAGGTCAAATGTCGATCTGCCAGTAAAAGCAAAAGGGACTTGGAGTTTGTCAACCCGTGTTCCCTGACAAAACACTCTTGCGTACATAGTCATCATACAATTTAATGTCCTAGGTGGGATATATAGCAATACGATAATACGATAAATGTAATGTCCTAAGTGTGATATATAGCAATACGATAATACGATAAATTTAATGTCCTAAGTGGGATATATAGCAATACGATAATACAATAAATGTTAAATATAAAACATAGATATAATATGTAGGAAATCAACCAAAACCACATAACTTTGGCAGTATAATAGAAAGCAGATGGGTTCCTGCTGCATCAGTAAATAGCATTTAAGGGCGACATCTCTTAAGTAGTTTTATACGTAGCTATTTAATGCTGGGAGTATCAAACACATGTTGTCTCAATAGTCAATGGCACTGGTCTCCAATCCAATAGGGGTTCGAATTGTATCTTCATCGCGCGCTCTCGTGCCATGCTTTGAATGGTCCGTTTGAAATGAGTTAAACTAATTAGGCCACTCTCCAGTCCGTGGGTAAGGGTCAACCGTCCTAGAGATAAGGTTTAGGTGCAGGTTATTTTTAGCATAAGGTGAAAGTTTGGCTACACAATGTCATCATGTGACAAAATGCACGCTAACGGACATTTCTTAGAAATAATATTGACTGCTATTGCAACTAAATATGGGCAGACCGATTGCTATCCTCTTAACGCACACCAACAAACCATTTTACTACAATCAAAAAGGACACACACACACATCAACAATAAATATCTTAGCATTGGAAATTTTATTTTAATAGTAAAGTAAGTATTACATTTTTTGCAAAACCATGAAGACAGTAGGTAGTTTTTTTAATTATATAAAATGAAACATTATTGATTTGATAAGTTAGTGATTTTGTCGCTGATGAATTACGTCACAAACAGACCACACTCGAAGACTGATGAAAATATCCTATTTTTTCATATACAGAGAGACCAGATAATGATATTTTTTATAAGTATGGGGAAATAAATCTATAATGACGTCAGTATTAGTCTACTAATCGCAGTATTACGTCATCCAAGAGAACTCAGATAATGCATACTATCTATCTATCTATCTATCTATCTATCTTCCAGCCAACCTGCCTGCCAGCCTGTCTGTCCTTCCGTCCGTCCGTCCACCCATCCATCCATCTCCGTTCATTTTTTTGTCTAGAAATGGATGCATCACGATAACAAGTTATAAGTTCTTGCTACAAGTTAAAGCTGTCGACATGTACATACAAGGGTCGACAAATTTTGCCAGAAATGTAAATTCGTGGATTTGCTTTGAACCATTTAGGACCATCCCTATTCGGAAGAATTTTGGTGTATGTGAATACTTAACAAAACAGCATGTTCTTACAGAGTAACAAGTGTTACCCCGTGACCTAGAACTAGTAATCTATTGCCGAAACGTGACTTAATAATCAGAACGAAGGAAAAAATCGCTTGCGACAATAATAAAGCAATGACACACTTTTCTTGTCACGTGTATATAAAGTATTTCCCAACATTACCCCACTTATCTCTCAATAAAATAAAAATCTTTATCAGAACGACATTACATAGGACAGAGTCCAAATAAAGTAGGTAAAGTAAGAGAATGGAACCAAAATAAAAAAAAATAGTCACGTGACCTATACTTTTTCCTAGACAGATAAACCTTTGGCTGAAATACGTCTTGGGCAGAAAACCCTGCAGACGGTTTGGATTAATTTTACAACCAGAAGTAAGTTATACACAATTCTACATTAAATTAATTTTACAACCAGAAGTAAGTTATACACAATTCTACATTAAATTAATTTTACAACCAGAAGTAAGTTATACACAAGTCTACATTAAATTAATTTTACAACCAGAAGTAAGTTATACACAATTCTACATTAAATTAATCTTACAACCAGAAGTAAGTTATACACAATTCTACATGAAATTAATTTTACAACCAGAAGTAAGTTATACACAATTCTACATTAAATTAATTTTACAACCAGAAGTAAGTTAAACAAAATTCTACATCAAATTAATTTTACAACCAGAACTAAGTTATACATAATTCTACATTACATTAATTTTACAAAAAGAAGTAAGTTATACAAAATTCTACATTAAATTAATTTTATAACAAGAACTAAGTTTATACATAATTCTACATTACATTAATTTTACAACCAGAAGTCAGTTATACACAAGTCTACATTAAATTAATTTTACAACCAGAAGTAAGTTATACACAATTCTACATTACATTAATTTTACAACCAGAAGTCAGTTATACACAATTCTACATTAAATTAATTTTAAAATGTGAAAGATTTGTAACAACGCACGAAAGTAATAATTATTTCAAGGACCCGACGCGTTTATTCTTAACAAATAATTATAGTCGTAACTGAATGGACCATGATTAAGGAACTGTACACATTTTAATATATGTTTGCTTTATACACATATAACTTGATAAGAAATTAAAAACCCAACCCGAATGAACTGGAATGTATTAGAAAATTATATTCACATTATTACTACTGATTAATTTGCATCGATACACGTAATTTTGATAGTGTTGACTGGACAAAACTCTCGACATTGCACTTTCAAAGTCTTTATAATTACAGTTTAGTATACAATAATAGCTATAAAAATTAATAATTTGTGGCAATTAAAATTATTACAAAGCTGCTCCGAGATCAAGTTGATAGGTTCTCACTGGACAGAAAGTTCTTGAATAATTAATTATAGCCGGGAAGTATTGCTCCAGTGTCTCATGACTTCACGCATCTCTGAACTTCGATCAGCTGGTGAGATCTTATCACGCGCGCTGAAAATAGCCTTGAAATAAGTTAATAACTTAATATGTTATTTGTACTGTGGTTTAAAAGTACCCCAGTAAACAAAATAATGAGGCTGTAACAATATTTACACTGTAATAATATTTACATTGTATCTGTAGGCCTACTAACATTGTTTTCTGTAGTATAATAACTATGTTGACATATTGATAAATGCATAAAATTTGTTTGAAATTTACATTTAGGGTTGTGCAAAATGCACTTATGTTAACCAGTGATTCTTTCTATTAATTTAAATAACTGTGTAAATGATTGAGATTATGAACATGACAACAGTTCCTACAATGAAATCAAGGTCGGTATTTGTAATCCAATGTGGTAATGAGCAAAATCAATTTGTCATCTGAAGATGATAGCAGTAACATATATATATATAATGCTATAAACATAGTCCAAAGATGATAGCAGTAACATATATATAATGCTATAAACATAGTCCAAAGATGATAGCAGTAACATATATATATATATATAATGCTATAAACATAGTCCAAAGATGATAGCAGTAACATATATATATATAATGCTATAAACATAGTCCAAAGATGATAGCAGTAACATATATATATATAATGCTATAAACATAGTCCAAAGATGATAGCAGTAACATATATATATATAATGCTATAAACATAGTCCAAAGATGATAGCAGTAACATATATATATAATGCTATAAACATAGTCCAAAGATGATAGCAGTAACATATATATATATATAATGCTATAAACATAGTCCAAAGATGATAGCAGTAACATATATATATAATGCTATAAACATAGTCCAAAGATGATAGCAGTAACATATATATATAATGCTATAAACATAGTCCAAAGATGATAGCAGTAACATATATATATAATGCTATAAACATAGTCCAAAGATGATAGCAGTAACATATATATATAATGCTATAAACATAGTCCAAAGATGATAGCAGTAACATATATATATAATGCTATAAACATAGTCCACAGTGTGGCACGTAATAATAACAGTTGAATAATTTGATAATTTTAATTTGTTTCTCATTATTATTTGTAAATGTTAAAAATTAAGCATTAAAACATAAACCGTAATCTAAAATATATTCCAGCAAAAAAAAAAAATGGAGTTACAGGCGTTGAAAGCATTGTTATATTTTAATGAATGATTGCGGGGAAGAATTATTTCGAACTTTTTGTTTTGCAGACATCTTTGAGAAGAATAAAAACTAAATTTAATTAACACATTAATCCCCGCCCCCCCCCCCCCCCCGACATTTTCGGGCTTGCTTTGCTGGTTCTGTTTAGATGCTGCGGCTACTGTTGGCGATTGGAGTTTTTATGCTTGGCTATGGACATTCTGTGGACCTCGTTGCTGAGTGGGATGGGTTTAAATCCAAATTTAGCAGACATTATGAAAGTTATGAAGAAGAAACTTTCAGGTTAGTGATTTCATAAAATGTGACGTAAGCAATGCACGGGTTTAACATTTAGCTGAACCTTTCAGGGAACTAAGTATTTTTATGCTTTAATTATTTTATCTCTTTAGTAAAAAGTTTCAGACAACTAATTATTTTACTTCTTAAGAGCAAAATGATAGGCATCTAATCAGTTTAGATTTTAAATATGTATTTTAGTTGACTGATTATTATGTTTTTAGCGAAACGTTCAAGTTAACTAATATTTTATGTCTTAAGGGTAAAGTTTTAGGCAACTGATGTATTAAAATATGTAGCTTAACCATTTAGGCAAATATATCACCAATCCACTTATCCAAATCACCACCTAGATCAATTTACCCCTCCCTCCATCCCGCACTCCGCCTCTGTCTCCATATAAATATAATATTTTATCAGATAAAAAACTAACTTGCCATTTTTTTTGGAATCAGTAAATATGAATTCCTTTACTCATAATCTATACAAGCACATAGGTAGAGCAGCCACTACTGTAGCCAAGTATTTAATCTTGTTTGCTTTGCTTCAGTGTAAAATTAGTTCTTGTGTTTAAATAGTATGGCTTAGTGAATAAACCTAGCGATGTTTTGAATCTTGTCAAATTTTGTGTAGGCAAGAAATATTTGCACACAATCTGGCCTACATACAGAAACACAATGCAGAAGCCGACAGGGGACAGCACTCTTACTGGATGGGCGTTAACCAGTTCAGCGATATGGTCAGTACTGTTAATTCATATATCGTTACTTAAATAACCGAATGCTATCATAGTATTGTACCTGACCCACCATTTGGAAAATAATGTTAAAAAATTGAAATGTAGTATTGAGGCTGAAAGAGAAGCTGACCATTAAGCGAAATAAATTAAATAAAAATTAAAAAAAAATTTTTGGCACTCGAATAGTCCAACTTAAATTTGATTACGTTCATTACTTCTTGATTTTTAACTGTTACAAAATGTTAAGATGTGAAAGAGTAATGTATCCATTTTAATCCAAAATGTGTTATAATTTAAATGTGGAATTTATTTTCCAACTCATTCGCAGACCCAGCAAGAGTTTTTGTCTCAGCTGATTGGACTTCGCTACAACACTAGTCTCCCCTTTTCGAAGAAAGTGTTCGTCCTACCGTCTTCAGCTGAAGCACTTCCGACAAGTATTGATTGGAGGACGAAAGGTTATGTGACACCCGTAAAGAACCAAGTACTTATTTATTTTTTCATATGTACAAGGGTAATGATTTTTAAATGCAAGGAACAATGATTTATAAAAATATTCGTATAACTCTAATAATTTTGTTTGCGTTCGATGATAAAGGGCATTAATGAGAAACATTACTTCTGCATTTAATGAAAAGAAATCTAAAAACAAACCCTCTAACCAATATTTTGAAATCGCACAAAGTTGTGAAATATATTTGTAATAAATATTTTGTCTTGTAAATAAAAAAAAAAAATAGAATTTTCAAACGTTATTTAAAAAATTGATGTCTGAGGTCGTCTTCAAAGTAACTAAACTACGAAAGTCAGATAAAGTGTTCATAGGAGACAAGTTGTGTAGAGTTGTAGTGTTTAGATAAATTTTGTAGAGTTGTAGTGTTCATAGGAGATACATTTTGTAGAGTTGTGGTGTTCATAGGAGATAAATGTTGTAGAGTTGTAGTGTTCATAGGAAATACTTTTTGTAGAGTTGTAGTAATCATAGGAGTTACTTAATGAACGTGTGACAGTTTTTCATTGGAGGTAAATTTTGAATGTTGATTTATTCATTTTATTATTTTTTTGTGTGTGCAGGGCCAATGTGGTTCATGTTGGGCTTTCTCAGCGCTCGGCTCTCTAGAGGGACAACACTTCAACAAGACAGGCAAACTTATCTCCCTTTCTGCGCAAAATCTGATAGACTGCTCTTCCAAACAAGGTGAAATAGTAATTGATTTGTAGTAATTGATTTGTATTTCTCCTTTTAATTGTTTTATAAATTTGTTTAACAAATGATGTAACAATTAGTGTTTAGCAATGTGGAATTGGATCATTAGGCATGTTATGATTATTGTGAGTGAATTTACAAATTAAGCCAAGCTTTGTAAAGCGCAGCGAAGAAAACAAACTATTAAACAAGAATGCGAATATAAACAAATAAATGAAAAATTTTTATCAACAAACAAATGAAGCAAATAAACAACCCTCTTCCAAAGAGCAGTGATCACTTTTTCCTACCAAGCTGTTTAAGAGATTAATTCAAAAGGAAAGGGAAGTATATTACTTATTCCCAAACTAACGATTTCTTGACATTTAGTTTAATTGCTTCAACGATTCCTGATGTACATAATAAATTACACACTTTTTCAAAATGTACACAATGAAACTGCTTTGAAAAGAATATTTCTTAATTTAATTTAATTCAATTCTGCCATTTTACTGCTATGCTTCGAGTGAACGTACGAAAGGTATTCGAGTTATTTCTGAACTAGTGACACCAGTGATATTGTAAGTTCAAGGATAATATTTACGTCATTCTTGAGAATATCTTCGCAAATGATGTCTAATTCAGCACAGGCACTGCGCAGAGCCGTGAAGGTGCAATGCTCATGTTTTCATTGGTCTTCCTCCTCAAAAGAGTGACAATAACTTAAAAATAATTACCCTAGCTTACCTTGACTTACGGCAGCAGTCTCCCTTGAATGTACCTGCAATCAAGCAATTTGGCCTTAATAGTAGAGTTTTGTGTACAACATTAGATACAGAGCTTTTGAAATTTTATTGCGAACGGCAGTTTTTTTGAATGTGACGTGTTCTTGGTCTTGTACAGGGCTTTATAAGAGTGATTTGAGTAACCAATGTAAAAGGAGATTTTTAATTTATGGAATGAAGACAACATCGTGCTTTTCGGTCTTGTAATATGGCCTTAAGAGTGTGCTTGTAATAAACACTAAAAATATATTGTAGTATGGCCTTAAGGGTGTGCTTGGAATAAACACTAAAAATATAAATATAAAATATAAAATATTTTGACACTGACTGCTGACAACAATACTACCGTCTTGTAGAGCTATGAAAGCAAGTCAGTAAGTGTTTGGGTTCAGGAAAAATAAATATAACAGTATATAAGCACATGAATAATATTAATAAAGGCAAATCTTTCAACGCTCTGTTGACTTTGATATTGTTTTTATAAGTGTTTATTTTCAAGAAAATGAATATAGCGTAAACGAACACAGTATAACAAAGATGTATATTCTATATAGACATAACATTCTGTAGAAATTTGACAGACTGCTATGTTCATGAATCATGAACAGGAAAAAAATCGAATGTATTTATGTTTAAGCAACAATGACATGCCAGTGTAATTACATATACAGTCAATACTAATTACCTGCTCTTGACTATGCAAAACACTGAGGACAATGTCAATGACTGTTCTAACGTTCAGGTAATATGGGATGCAGCGGAGGACTGATGGACCAGGCTTTTCAGTACATCAAGTTCAACCGTGGCGTGGATACTGACGCAGTTTACCCTTACGAAGCAAAGGTAGAAACAAACAAAAAAATAATACAATGTGTATGACTCATGGCACAGGTTGCCATGTGTGTGAAGGTGGGTTCATGGATCCAAATACATCCAAATTAACTGCGGTGTTGATACAGATACATCATATCCTTACGAAGCAAAGGTATTATAAAATATTAAAATAAGAAAGCCACACACATTAGAGACTCATACACACACATGCCTTTATGCTTGAACGCATGCACACACATGCACACACACGCGTGCACACACACACACGCGCACGTACACAGACAAAATGAGAGCTGCTGATTTCGTCACGTATTTAGTGTATTTTTAGTGTAATTTCATATTATTTTATTGTTTGGGGAAAATAGAGTTTACAAATAAACTCCAGCTTACATATTCCTCTCTTAATCCTATACCATAGACATACATATACATTCCAACCACTCACCCACACACAAATAGTAATCACGAGACATCTCACTACACCACATATAAATAGTAATCAAGAGACACCTCACTACACTACACTACACATAAATAGTAATCAAGAGACACCTCACTACACCACACATAAATAGTAATCAAGAGACACCTCACTACACCACACACTAATAGTAATCAAGAGACACATAGAAAGTCATTTCCTGACCTTTTATTTCTATTGTTTAGGATTGTAAAATATGTATGTATTCAAGATTTCTTTCACTTGAAATTCAGGACGGAAAATGCCGCTTTAAACGAGCAGGAGTTGGCGCCACCTTGACACGATGGGTAGACATTAAGAAAGGAAGTGAAGCAGACCTGCAGAAAGCCGTAGCCACAATCGGACCAATCAGCGTGGCCGTTGACGTCACTGCTGCATATATGCAGTACAAATCTGGTGTGTTTGACGACACGACCTGTTCCTCTACGAATGTCAACCACGCCAACCTTGTGGTCGGTTACGGCGTGGAAGGGGGTAAACCTTACTGGCTGGTGAAAGACAGGTGAGATTCGCTTTCCACTCTCTGCAAGGTATACATACTGTCATCAACTCAAGCAGTTTTACTCTGTACAATTTGTCGCTGTCACTTTTGAATCTAGTTAAGAGTTATGACAAAGTTTCTGGATCTGATGTAGAAAGTGTCAGTTTGATTCAGCTAAGACTGTTTCAGGAACTGCGATAAAACTAAGTGTTATTTCGATTAAGGGTAGGACCTAACTATGTTTGAGGATCTGAGATAGGATTAAGTTTCAGGATCCACGGAAGGAATATCTCTCATTCTGATTCAGTATTAGAACAGTAACTGTATTTTAGGATCTGCGGTACGATTAAATGCCATTTTGATTCAGACATAGGATTATGTGCCAGGATTTGCGATGGAACTAAAGTGTCATTTTGTCTCAGTAATTCAATCATCCAAGTTTTTAATCCATCCATCCATCCATCAATCTATCCATCTATCCATGTATTTTGCACTCATCAGTCTGTTCGTCCATCCAGCACATGAGGCAGTAGAGTGTTGACATTATAACTGATTTGCTGTATATTTATAACTGTTTCAGCTGGTGTTCCACATGAGGCAGTAGAGTGTTCACATTATAACTGATTTGCTGTATATTTATAACTGTTTTAGCTGGTGTTCCACATGAGGCAGTAGAGTGTTCACATTATAAATGATTTGCTGTATATTTATAACTGTTTTAGCTGGGGTTCCACATGAGGCAGTAGAGTATTCACATTATAAATGATTTGCTGTATATTTATAACTGTTTTAGCTGGGGCTCCACCTGGGGCGACGGTGGCTACATCAAAATGGTAAGGAACAAAAACAACCAGTGCGGCATTGCTACTGTTGCCAGCTATCCAGTAGTTTAAAGGTCAAAGATGACAGGGATTGTCTACCCAGTAGATTGAAGTAATGGATGACAGCGACTGTCTACCCTGTAGATTGAAGTAATGGATGACAGCGACCTCTTTATTCCCGTGACGGTGTGTGGATTAATGTGTGGTTTTACGAGACACGAGTTTTGATTACGTCCGAGAAACGTGTTAGGTGTTAAAGTGCGAAAGATGGTGAAGAATGCATCTCGCCTTTTGTATGAAAACTATTTCCCTCCCCGGGAAAAAAAGAAACAATCCTAGTCAAACAAACAACAATTGAGAGATAAATTAAATATAAGACATATGGTTGTATTTGGACACTTTGCATGCTAAATTAAAATAAATGTATATATTAGACTAAAGGAGGTAAAGATTGACTTTTGTTATTTAAGAATGAAAATAAAAGAATGCACGACTGTATTGTTTTGACAAAGATTATTTTTAGGAATTTAGTTACTGTTGAAATTTGGTAAAAGTAAGAGTAAAATGTTTCTTAACTGCTTTCAATTTTATAACCAGTCTTACCATGTCATACCATTTTCATTTGTACCATGTTACCATTTTATATCACGTTCACTTGAACCTGTTATACCACTTTACATCGCTTTAAACTATTTCACTGTATTACCGATTATAACTACTTTCATTTTTACCCAGCTAATCTCTTCATTTTCGTTTAAATCTGTGTTATAATTTTATACCATAAAACCTTTCTACCTTAAAAAAAAATCTCTAAGTTGGCAGCATTATCAGTATGCTCCATTTAAACTTTCTACCATTGTTACCACTTTACACCACTCACACTTCCTACCATTGTTACCACTTTACACCACTCACACTTCCTACCATTGTTACCACTTTACACCACTCACACTTCCTTCCATTGTTACCACTTTACACCACTCACACTTCCTACCATTGTTACCACTTTACACCACTCACACTTCCTACCATTGTTACCACTTTACACCAGTTACACTTCCTACCGTTGTTACCACTTTACACCACTCACACTTCTTACACTGCACTACTGGTGTACGTTACTTCAATTTTTGGAACCAGCATTATCATTGTTAACGACTTGTAACTTCCTGTAAATGAATTACTTCTTTCTTCATGGCGCTTCTTTTATGTAGCGCGTCACACATACACGTCAGTATAATATTTATCCTACTATTAATATAGCGCGTCACATATACACCAGTCAGTATAATATTTATCCTACTATTTATGTAGCGCGTCACACATACACCAGTCAGTATAATATTTATCCTACTATTTATATAGCGCGTCACATATACACCAGACAGTATAAAATTTATCCTACTATTTATATAGCGCGTCACACATACACCAGTCAGTATAATATTTATCCTACTATTTATATAGCGCGTCACATATACACCAGTCAGTATAAAATTTATCCTACTTACAAATATAGCGCGTCACATATACACCACGCAGTATAATATTTATCCTACTTACAAATACCACTGAAATAATGTCAATTGTAACTTTCTTTCGCAATAACACGCATTTCTTCATTCACGGTATACAACAACATAAAGAAACTCCACATCGCTGATTTTTCTTTCCGACTCAGTCACAAGACACAACAGAACAAAATAATTCTACAATAATATCACCACCGACGGAGGGCGGTTGAGGTTGTGCGCAAAACTAGGTGCGACCTGCTTCACCCCCTTCCGCCAGGCATCCTGCCCTCCACCTCAGACGCACCGCAAGGCTGTGGGGCTCCCTGAGAAGCAGCCCAAGACTGAGAACATCGTGCAGATGACTGGTCTATTTCGGCTTCTGGGGTGAGTGAGAGCGTAACACACACATACACACACACAACACACACACACACACACACACACACACACACGTACACGCCCGCGCGCACACACACACACACACACACACACGTACACGCCCGCGCGCACACACACACAACAATATTTCTCTCTCTTTCTCTCTCTCTCTATCAATAAAAAGACCATACCTCTGTACAAGGAAAATTTTATTTACAGAGAAACTAATATCTAAAATAATTTTCCCCATTTTAATTGTTTCCGCTACCTAACTGAGGAATTGCTGAGAGAGTTATTCCCCTTGTACTTTCGGTTTGTGAGTGTGAGCTAATCTCCAGGTCAATACATAAACTGTGCTTTACGAGACAATAAATTATATTTGTAAACAGACAAACTTTGAGTTTCTGGGGAAATTGTTAAAGGGAAGTATTCTTGAACTTTGTTGTATGATTAGATTTCTTTAGTTCCACTCGTGAAAACGAAATCAAAAGAGAACACTATATCACAACATAGGTTATTAAAAAAAAAATACATGCATATTTAGAAATATTCGTACGTTCCCCTGTCTAAATGGTTTAATGTAACATTTTATTTAATGAAAGTTAAATTTCAATTAGTGTTTGTGCCTTTGAACTGGACTGAACATCAATGAATATAGATAGATGACTATCTATCGATCTATCTATCTATCTATCTATCTATCTATCTATCTATCTATCTATCTATCTATCTATCTATCTATCTATCTATCTATCTATCTATCTATCTATCTATCTATCTATCTATCTATCTATCTATCTATCTATCTATCTATCTGTCTGTCTGTCTATCTATCTATCTATGTGTATGTGCATACTTAACAAATTCAGTAATGATTTTCACCATATACAAAGAAGAATGTGTGACGTACGTGTTTTCTGACGTCAGCTTAAAGGATCTCAAGCGCTTTTAAGAGAAAAAAACCGAGAGATAGATAGATAGATAGATAGATAGATAGATAGATAGATAGATAGATAGAGAGAGAGAGAGAGAGAGAGAGAGAGAGAGAGAGAGAGAAGAGTAAGAAAAGACAGAAAAAGAGACAGAGAAGATAATAAAAACAAACAATAAGGAAACAATGCAAGTCAAACTAGTTCAGAAACACTACTTTATTTATTTTAATTTAAATAACTTGTAGTAAAATTAATATACTTATATACAGTAACAGAAGAATAGTAACAAGTATGTAAATGTGATTATCATTTATCAGAAAATTATTAAATACACATTTGCGCATTCATAAACTATTCTCTTGAATACAATGCGTGTAAACAATTCTTGATCTAGTGCATGAATTTGCAAGTCACTTAAGCAGCTTTATTAAAAGGATATTATCACTCTATTAAGAGACAATCAATCTTAACTGAGATTATCCAAAATGGAAGATTACTTTGACACCTGGGAATGAGATCATCAGCACAATCGTATATAAAGCCCAGGTGAGAATAGTCATGCGCAAAAAGTAATAATAAACTCTAGCAGGTGCCAGCGCGCACACTCACAGACACGCGCACACGCGCATACACACGCTCATCACGCTTCCTTTGAAGCATAGCGGCTCACCAGACCACACATTCAAACGATTTCTTAAAGGGCCATCAATCACACATAATATAAACCTATACTTAATGGGACATTAATCATACATACTCAAATCCTTATTTAAAGGGATACACACTCACAGGACTATTTAAGAGGAAACCAGTCCTACATACTCAATACTACCACAGGTGACGTCAATCACACATTGAAACCAGTACGTAAATCTATATCAATCACACATATCCAAACCAGCACTTCAAGGGATATCAGCCACACACTCGAACAGGAACTTTAAGGAACATCAGATATAACACCAAACCAGAGGAGGAATACAAAATATAGACACAAATACTTGAGACGCATTAAAAGGGAAGAGGAGAGAGTGAGTGATGAAGGGTGGTTGTCTAAGGGTGGCTGTTGTTGTGGTACTGGTGGGCGGGGCAGTGTAAAAGGAAGTGTTCTATAGTGTTGTCTGTTTCACAATGATTGTATAGTTTCGATTGCTGGTTTGGTGTTTGTATGTCCAATATTCAATGTAGGCTTAGCCTGTTGAGTGCTCATGCGTAATGTTTTCGGTTCTAATGCGTGGGTGTGGGTGTTCTTTTTTGAAATATGGAGATTATTGTTTGTGAACTTCAGTTTTGTAAAGCGGGGTGTTTAGTTGTTTGCCGTGTTCATTCCGAACTGTGTTCCCCCCACTCCCGACTGTATTTTCATTTTCAGCTATGTTACAGTGGGACTTGAGATCCAAATGAATGTTGTTTCTATGTTTTTGGTGAACAGCATGGAGAGTTCGTTGTTGACTTGGTTCGCGATGTGAGTTCAAGTTGGGAGGAAGGGAGTGGGCTTAGGCATTGGAGTGATATTAGTGAGTCGGTGATTATGAGGACGTTGTCGACGCTGTTGTTGTTGGTGGTGTAGGCGTGTTTGAAGGCTTGTTTGAGGGCTATTAGTGCTGCTGTTAGGATCGCATATGCTTTGTTTATTTTATAGGTGTACGTTCCTGTTTGGGTGTGGATCGCTGCACCTGTCCCTGTGTTTCTGCTTGGAGCCGTCAGTGTGTATCTTGCAGTAATTGGAGTAGCGACATGCTATGTATTCAAGGGCTTCTTGCTTGAGTGAGGGGGTGTGTATATTTGCTTTTTCTTGGGGCTCTGTAGTAATGTTAAATCTGTGTGTGTGTGTGTGTGTGTGTGTGTGTGTGTGTGTGTGTGTGTGTGTGTGTGTGTGTGTGTGTGTGTGTGGAGGGTTATTGTCCAGGGTGATATGGTGGTGGCAATGGGAAGTTGGAAGTGGAAGTTCTAACTTTAGTTTGTCTAGTCTGTGTTTTCATTAGTAGTTTTATCATCTGGTAGGGCGGTTGTCTGTTGTTGTTCCATTGTTTTCGTTGTCTAGTGCTCGATTTTTTGTTAAGTCTGATGTAGCCTTTGTTTTGTTTTTTTAAATCCGATTTTGTGTTTGGAAGGTGGGCATTATGTAGAGAGAATCTCCGTGTGAGGTTCTGTTTGCTCACAGTTTTAGTATTTGTTTGTTGCGTGTTTCTATTAGTTTGAGGTGGCTTGTGTGTTGTATAGTTCTGTTTTTGTGTTGGGCTGTGCGTACAAGTGTGTGCGTAATGCCTTGTTTTGTATTGCTTGTAGGGTTTTAATGTGTGGGTTGTTGGTGTATGTCGTGCTTCACAGTCCATGATTAGATAGACTATAGATTTGGTGGCCAGTGTGAGTGGGTGTCGGCCCCTGACCCAGTTCCGGCTCTTGGTGGAGCGCAGAATGTTTATAGTTTGTTTATCCTCTGTATTGTTGTTTATAGTTTGTTTATCCTCTGTATTGTGTTTATAGTTTGTTTATCCTCTGTATTGTGTTGTTGATATGTTGGTAGAAGTTGATGTTTATAGTTTATTTAGCCTCTGTATTGTGTTGTCGAGATGTTAGTGGAAGTTCATGTTTTCATCAGATCTAATGCCTAGAAATTTGTGAGTCTTGGTGTATTTGATTGGTGCGATTTTAATGTATAGTCTTGTATAAATGTTCCTGGTTTGTGAGGAGAAATCTATAGCTTTTGTTCCAAATGGATCCAGGTCTAGGACACCCATGTCTGTCATGTTCAAGATTATATAGTGTTTGTTTGATGTGTTTAGAGATTCGTACCGGCTCATTGTGATATGAGTGTGAGCCATATTTAGTTTGTCAGACTGCACATCACGGAAGCCGTTTGTTTACAAATAGACTGTTCATATTTCAACAGTTGGTTACAATTCTACAGATAATCTGGGCTGCTATTGGCTTTGTTCCTTTCTATCACTTTTTTACTTTCTAAAAGGGATTGACCCGCAATTCCATCATTAAAGAGGATTAAAGATAGTTTCAGATACCAGAACTCTACCTTTTCTGCAATTAGCCCGCGTCTACGAAATAATGAGACTGGTAAATAAAGTCAGACCGTGGATTTCCAAAATACCGTATACTTTCGTAAACAGGTGGATAAAAAATTCACACATAAAAACGTTTGTTGTCAATGACGGAAGAAATGACTTAATAGACCTAGGTAAGAAAATGTTATTATATATAATAAATAAAAAATAATTTATCAATTGCACGCACCCACACACGCGCGCGCACAACACAGACACAAACAGGGCTGGACTAAGGCCTTCCAGGGCCCTAAGCAACGAAAATATTATGATGGCCTCCCCCATTATCATCGATATATCATGTTAAATAACTGTGTCAACTTTGCTGATACAACTTAAAAAATGTAACTGATATAAATTTCGTTTGACCTAACTCAGAGCCTTGCCTGTAATTATTCACACTCCTAGAGAGGATAACTCATTCTTGCCTCTAATTATTTACACTCCTAGAGTGGATAACTCACTTACTCAGCCTTGCCTGTAATTATTCACACTCCTAGAGTGGATAACTCACTTACTCAGCCTTGCCTGTAATTATTCACACTCCTAGAGAGGATAACTCTGCTTTGCCTGTAATTATTCACACTCCTAGAGTGGATAACTCAGCCATGCCTGTAATTATTCACACTTCTAGAGTGGATAACCAACATGCGAAGAGGCTAAACGATTATAGTGCTACCATATTTTTAACTTAAAATATTCATCTACGGAGATGAAAATGGTCACGTCTCTCAGTTAATTTTATAATCAATAATTAATTTGATTTTCTTTCTGATGCCCGTTGTTGAACTGGTGCATTTTAGTGATTAATACGGCACTGCGTAACATAGACACATATACACAATCACAAACACCCGTTCATATGTATGTACATATATGACGCATGTATATGTGTATATATATATATATGCATAAGTGTGTATGCATGTATTTATGTATATATGTATGTATAAGTGTGTATGCATGTATGTATGTATATATGTATATATAAGCGTGTATGTATGTATTTATGTATATATGTATGTATAAGTGTGTATGTATGTATTTACGTATATGTATAATGTACGTGTGTATTTATTTATGCATATAAAACTAACTTATTGTTAACAGAACTGCGCAATCTATTCAATAAGTTTGAAATTTCTAAGAAATAAATCGTTAATTATTAAATAAGGGTAGTCTCTGGAGCCTTTAAAAAGTAGAAAGAAAACATTTAACGATATTTGTGTGTGTGAAAACCTAAGGAATCTTTTTCGTTCGAATCGGTAAAAAAAGCCATCGCATGGCTGGTCGGTAAGGGAGTTAAAGTAACGCAACAGCTGTGTATTGCTTGAAAGCTCAGGCGACAGATTTGGAAATTAATCACAAATAAGAAATGGAATATTTCCTTTAAAAATGTCGAAATTATATTTAGAGAGAAATGCTAAGTGATTTTAATTCAGATTTAAAAATGCAAACACGTTTCGTTAAAATATTTTAGATACAATTCGTGATATGAAAAAGTGTGTTTTGAAAAAAAGAGGTGTGGCTTGAAGAAAGAGGTGTAGCTTAAAAAAGGCGTTATTGAAAAAGGTAAAATGCTAATATATTTACAATGTTTAAAAAATATTAAATGTTAAGTAACACAGATTAAACGACTATACTGAACCCTTTAAATACGTAAATTAAAACCAGTAAGTAAGTAATTAAACATCCTAGAAAATGAACTAGAATCACATGATCTTGAAAGGAATTCACAATGCCCAGAATAACATAATATAAAAACATGCATACGACGTCCTCGAAAGAGAGTGCAGCAAATAAATTCAGTACACGTCATGCACGTGCAGCCAGGGGGACGCAAATAATTCTAATTTTTCTATCAATTGAGTAGAATAGAATGTCGGACGTAATAATTTAGTTGTCACCATTAGTAGACAATAGTACGTAATAATTTAGTTGTCACCATTAGCAGATTAAAGTACGTAATAATTTAGTTGTCACCTTTAGCAGATTAAAATACGTAGTAATTTAGTTGTCACCATTAGGAGACAATAGTACGTGAAGTCAAATTGGCGACGTACCAGCATATCGGCGCAACAGTTGCAGATATGCATATTTAACCAGTACCCATACTCTGCATCGGCACTTGTAGATGTTATGTATCATACATAATTGCTAATATTTGGTATAATTCTTTATTACAGTCACCCCAGAGTACAGAGGCGACATTAGGATGTGTATATGAATAGACTAGTGACTATTGTAGAAAAGTGCAGGTTAATAACGATGATTGATAACAGATCAATAACAGAACGATAACAGGACGATAACAGGACATTGCAAGCTTGAATAAGTGCATGCTAATTTTCTACAGATGTTACTAATCCTTATCACGTTGCTATGTCTCCCGGACCTCGTAATCTTAAAATTAAAAATAGCATCATGCTACTTTTACTAGTAAGGAACAAATTCACCAATAAACGAGAAAACTATAACGTCGAACCAGTCTTAAGAAAATTCAGTAGTAATTAGATTGTTTGGAGAGAAATATTACCCCATTAGAACCCATTATGCACTTTTTGCATCAATATAATTATATATAAACATGGTATAATTAATTATGAGATTTTCATTTCATTCTTGTTCTCTAACTCCACGTTAGCGTTATGGTGAATTTAACACTTTCAGGATCAGACTAGCTGATTGGACGTCCAATTAAGTTGTAGCCAATGAAAGCCTCGGAAGATTGTAGCGGTTGGCTTCGCCGGAAAATTTCGGGGCGTCCACGACCTTCACCCTTGACTTTACAAGCCGCATCACGAGAACCAAGACGAGGATTATCATCACGATCAAGGCTACAGAGAAGGTCACTATGATTACGATGACTTCCATCTTTTGCATGCAAAAATCTTCTTCTTCCACAGTGGTATTTTGGGCTGAAACACCTGAAAACGGGAGATAACTTTGACGAAAATTCTGACGGAATTTTCTTTTCAATGCGTTGACTGAAATACCAATCAAATAAACTGCAGGAAATGCATTCAACATAAGCAGTCATCCACAGGATTCAAACAAATTCGTGTTCAATATTCACTTAAGCCCTACACGTGAATAAAAAAAATGTTGTGTCATTACCTGTGTCTGTCGGTGAACTGCTCGTTGTTACAGAGATGGATTTAGTCAAGTCTTTTGTGGTTGGCGAGACGTCAGCAGCTCTCTTTCGTCTTCCAGAATCTACGATTATAGAAATCATCAGCATAATAATCATCTAAAGTTTTTATTAGTCATTTAATAATCAAACAAACCACAACATATTCTCAAACATAATTTTTTTTATAGTACAAACTACTGAGACTGTTTTTGCTTTTGTGTAAGTGTGCGTGCGTGCGTGTGTATATGGATCAGTCATCTTTAGTTACAATTAAATCGTAATTGGAAAAGACAGGTATCATCAACTCATAATCAGTGAAAATAGTTTCAGGTATCCATCCGTTCTGTTACAGTCTTGTTGATAGAGATTCACTTAGTCATTATGCCTTTCGACCAAGTCAAAGAAAGCGGTTTTTTCCTCTCTCTTTTTCATCGTCGATATTAAACTTGTGAACTTGTCAGAATAGAAATTAATTTCAAAATGATATAATTTCATTACATGTCATTATTAAACTTGTAAACTTGTCAGAATAGACATTAATTTCAAAATGATATAATTTCATTACATCTCATTATTAAACTTGTAAACTTGTCAGAATAGATATTAATTTCAAAATAATATTATTTCTTTACAAGTCACTATTAAACTTGTAAACTTGTCAGAATAGACATTAATTTCAAAATGATATAATTTCTTTACATGTCACTCATCAGCTGTAGTAATATTCTTCCTACACCTCTCGCAGAAAGGCAAGACTACGACCGGAATATCTTATTTTGTCACACACGAGTGCACACGATTCTTGAAGAGTGCACATCTGAACAATGGTGAGAACAATATTTAAACCGTGCCTTTAGATATCTTTACTTTTAGAGCATAAATGTGGATCTTTGTTCACTTTATCTTTAGTTTATTATTAATAATTTATCTTTATTTTATTACTAATATTTATCTTTATTTTATTACTAATATTTATCTTTATTTTATCATTAATATTTAACTGTATTTTATTATTAATATTTATCTTGATCTTATTATTAATATTTATCTTCGCGGCAGCACCAATCCCTCCACCTCTTCCTCCATATTTTTTTCTTCTTGGTTTAATCAATAAAAATCCCCCCCCCCCCTTCGCTCTAGCCAATGCGTTCACAATTATGTCACATTGCACTAATTTCCATCATAATACCATGCACAGCTGGTTCGACCAGCCATTCGAAGGTATATACTTAATAAACATCATTCCCCCCCCCTCACCCCGCCTGTGACGTTGGAGGCAAAATCGATTTTAAACGTTGTGCAGCGGTTGAATCTACTGTCACATGTGCAACAAGATGCGTGCACATATGTACACACATATATAAATATAACTGCATTACATGACTACAGATTCAACCGCTAATCAATGGCACACTGGGAGGCATCATTGCGTGCAATTTAATATGTATAACATTGCTTGATGAGCAGGGCATGTTTCAATCACAAAAGTTATTGTTATCTCTGGAAAGAAAAAGAGAAAATCATATAACATTTTTTTTTAATTTACAAGAATGTTACCAGAACGCTTACTGAAGCTTTAGCCACACATCACAGGATCATTTGCAGGCGCAACAGACATACACTGGTAACGTTACACAATGATGACTTTGCAAAGCGGTTATAATTATAACATTAAAGATAACATGGAAAAATCGTAACCCCCAAAACATCACTATGGGCACTTCCATTAAGTTAAGACGAGTTGAATGATGGTGTGACTCCTACGCCACACGAGTTATCGGTTAATTATTAATATTATTTAATTATCCATAACTAATTACAAGTGATGAGAATCTTAATTTATGTTCTTAATAATTCTTCAGAAGGCATCACTCGTATCTCTCAGCGGATATAAACGTTTTCTCACTTTCACTGCATTAAAGACAAACATTTAGCGTCACACAATATTTGCATAGATGGAAAGATTCTTACCAAAGGAGAAGATAAATCCGTCTTTTAATCTATATTTAGCAAGCCTCCATCCACCCACTTTCTTTTCCAACATAAGTTTATCAATAGGTGTAAGAAGGTCAAGAAATGTAACAATAAATTGAATAAATGAACAATCAAATATACAACATATGAATATAATCAAAAGAGCATTGACATTTACATCACTTCACCACAATGTTCGCTTAATGCTGGAGAGCAAAGACATCAGAAGTCAAATTAACATATACATATAATGAAGTTCATGGATATCATTCATCACAAAATGAGAGTGGAGTTTTAGAGAAATAATTAGAATCAATATACGCAACCTTTTAAATGATGGCCGCTGTCACTAGCATGTGTTCACAATCGTATTATTTGCAACAAGTCATTGTCTTTCTTATTTAGATGATGGTCCAATGTACTCCTTCTAGGCATATTACACTACTGTTCAGAATCTCAATGCACTCACTAAGCACTCTCTAGAGAATTGCATGCACTATCAAGCACATCAGGAGGAATGTCTCGACTTTTCGAGTGTAGTACTCAACACACCATGAGGAACAAGCAAACTAAATCCTTATGAATTCTCGAAGCCACAATCAAACCACCAATTCTGCCGTATTGGCTGTCAAATGGAATTCACAGGGATCAACTTACAGCAATACATTTTACTGATAAGTTGATGACAATGCTGCATTCACACACCAACGTGACCAAGGAAATACAGTAGTCAGTGCTGGATTCACACACCAACGTGACCAAGCAAGTACAGTAGTCACTGCTGGATTTACACACCAACGTGACCAAGCAAATACAGTAGTCAGTGCTGGATTCACACACCAACATGACCAAGCAAGTACAGTAGTCACTGCTGGATTTACACACCAACGTGACCAAGCAAATACAGTAGTCAGTGCTGGATTCACACACCAACGTGACCAAGCAAGTAGAGTAGTCACTGCTGGATTTACACACCAACGTGACCAAGCAAATACAGTAGTCAGTGCTGGATTCACACACCAACATGACCAAGCAAGTACAGTAGTCACTGCTGGCTAAGGCTAAAGGAAGAAAAAGCATGCTCTCTCTGCAAAAGTCAAATTAAGGCAGCAATAAATTTCAGACATATTTCATCTCTAAACTCTTACAAACATTCTCAACTTACAAATTCCTGTAACAATTTGTTAGCCCAATACATACACAACATAAGAAATACAGCACCAATCAAAATTCACAAGTATATTGTACAACATAGTCAAATTAATGAAAATATAAATAATGGTTTAATTACATAAGCATTCTCTAATTCAAACTATAGATCAATGGCAGACATGTATGTAATAGTCTTAGTCCATTCTTTCTTTATCAGTCAGTTAACTTATCATAAGCTAATGATCGCCTTTATGACCGGGCTCAAGTTATGTTCAAAATCAAAGTGTTAGATTACTGTACTTCTTCAACAAAGAAACTTCTGGTCCATTCCCATTGGATGAGTTTGTTATGAACAAGTGTGAGACTGTTAGTCAGCAGTTGGAACCAGTTTGGATTGCATCATCAATTTTCTAGGATATTCTGAACCCAGTTTGTTTACTCTAACTCTGACACTTACAAATAAAATACCATCATAAGGAGCGCCCAGGATTAGGTTGCTTTGACAAGTTAACAATTTATATAACAATTAAGTTTAGAAATAGGGATAGGAAAATTTACTCTGCCACAGATTGCATCTCACTGAAACAATAGGTAATAAAATTGCTTCTGCAGAACCTGACCCCATTCTTGCTTCAGGGGACGGTCACAGCTCTTGTAAATTCCGCAGTTGATGACGTGCAATATTTATAGATCTGAACTGTCATAGAGATGCTCCATTGCAGTCGTGCAGTAATACTTTTGCGTTCTCTTTATATATAGAATTCCAGAGCACAACTTGGTGGCGTGACCTATGATTTGGTCCTAGTGCAGTTACATGGTCTAGCTGTTGACCTCGAAATGAGAGTGCCAAATTTAGATCTCTTAGGATACCCATGGCATAGAAGCTTGACTCTGGAAGGCCATTTCTTACAGCTGGACCATGCACCCTGCTGCTTCTATTGGTGTCCGGAATCTGTCCAGCATAAGCAACGTCATGACGTCATGTCTTGATCACTTGGGTCATTTCTTGGCTCCATTCTAATAAACTTTATTAGGCCATGTCGTCCTTGGTGGCCATCGACCATTAATTCTTAACATTGAAGCAAATTGACATCTGTACTTATATGCGTCCGGTCTTCGGACATACTAATTGCTTCTTGATGTTTACTGAAAATCGATTTAACATGGCTTATTATAATAATGCAAGTAAGTAAATATTGCAGTGAACAGTCTGGTTTTGAATGGTTCAAGGTCTTAAGCGCGGTTCACACAGAGAAGCATTCGCGCAAAATCTTTAAAAGGCCTTTAGTGGTTAGCTGAGTAAATTTGTTAATGGTTTTATCTGCTTGAATAAATTTGGATAATTTATAGTGAAAGCCTACTTTGTAATATTATATCCTTTGTGTGATTCTTGAATTCTCCCTGTGCAGCCAAATTGATAATTAAATATTTAAATTTCAGCGGAAATATTAAATTTACCTGTGAAATAAACTGCAAATTAAATTTTCAATTATATTCACTGTTATAATCTTTTTTCTGGGTCAGTATATTTATAACCATATTTGAAGCCATCTGCATTAAAAAGATACATCTCCACAAACATTAACACTGCAGACATTGGTAATTAAAAGAGATACATCTCCACAAACATTCTAAATGCTTGCATGACTCTCATTATAAGCTTTCTAAGATCTTTGCTGAGTTGTATCAAATAGGGCGTATTTAAAATGCCACTCAAACTTTTAGGGAGTCATTCACTAACTGCTTCAAGTTTGAATGCATCCGCAGCGATTGGAACGAATGCGCTTAGTATCTCGAGTCACGTGGTTAATAAATTAGTTTTCTCACACTTCAAATGCGATTGGCTGAATGAATGGATTGATTTCAATCAACCGAGGAAATGGTGACATGGCATTATGAAAGCTAGATGACATGTGTGTTTAGAAGTGTGTTATTGAATTACAAAATCTACTTGCTAAATATTACTTACAGTAAGCTTACCTGAAGAAGTGTTTGTCAAGGGAGCAGCTGTAGTTGTATTTGCTGTAGTTGTATTTGTTGTAGGTGTGTTTGTTTCAGTTGTATTTGTTGTAGTTG
Organism: Sinotaia quadrata; assembly: GCA_028829895.1. Classification (NCBI taxonomy): domain Eukaryota; kingdom Metazoa; phylum Mollusca; class Gastropoda; order Architaenioglossa; family Viviparidae; genus Sinotaia; species Sinotaia quadrata. Next base: position 23,249,545 of record CM054179.1, on the reverse strand, counting down.
TGTTTGTTGTAGTTGTATTTGTTGTAGGTGTGTTTGTTGTAGTTGTGTTTGTTGTAGTTGTATTTGTTGCTTGAGAATCACCACTCGCTGCCACAGTGCAGGATTTCTGAAACGACAAACAATCACAAATTAATAAATAAGCAAACACATTGTAGTGAGCAAAATATAGACTGTCGAAAATTGTAATTGTGATGAATTTTCATTTTATATTCTTCTTTACTGTCTAGTCATTAAAATATATTTATAAAATGCATAACAATGTGTAAATATTATGGGGTTACACTTGAGAAATGAGTGTCTTTGCATAAATTTGGAATTGCATATTAATGCGTTCTGATTTTAAAATACTATTGTGCATTCAATCGATCTCTAGTTAATTCTTGAAACGTATCCCCTTGTGTAAAAACTCAGAAAATATATTTGTTTATTTGTAAAGAAATATTTCGACGAGGAATACTTTCGCTCACTGTTACTGAAAGCTCTCAACGGGAAAAAAATTCAATTGTAAACATTTCTCTTGAGCAGTGACAACAATGTGCAAATTATACAAATGAAATATATTACTTGTAAAGACTGAAATGACTTTAAGGCTAATGAATGCAAGCATAATTGAGTTTGTTAAAATACAGGCCAACAAGCATTTAACTAAGGCTCGAGATTGTTTTATTTAGACAGAATGACACGTCTTCCAAAGTCTTTCCGGCAACAGTGTCTTGTAATCTAAAAATAGATATATAAGAGAAGTAATACCTATTTTGGGTGAGTCTGGGGCTCGTCTACTCTGTTTTAAAGGCGAATATAGTACGCTTGAAATTAAGCAAGGGCTAAGAGAATAATAGAATAATTAAAAGAATGTCTATTCTTTTTCGTCCGCTGCAATGACGTTGGTAGAATGAAAAGATATGACTGTACGATAGAAATTAAAGGTTTTTCAGAATACGTGAAGGGATATCAAGTAAATTTTATCGGGACTTAGAGAATAAGGAAATCTACTAACATTTATTAGGGACCTACAGAATAAGGGATATCTACTAAATTTCATAAGGGACTTATAGAACAAGGGATATCTATCAACTTTCATTAGGGACTTACAGAATAAGGGATATCAACTAACTTTTATTAGGGACTTACAGAATAAGGGATGTCTACTAACTTTTATTAGGGACTTACAGAATAAGGGATATATACTAACTTTTATTAGGGACTTACAGAATAAGGGATGTCTACTAACTTTTATTAGGGACTTTTAGAATAAGGGATGTCTACTAACTTTTATTAGGGACTTTTAGAATAAGGGATGTCTACTAACTTTTATTAGGGACTTTTAGAATAAGGGATGTCTATTAACTTTTCAAGGGCTTGTCCGGCGTTTAGAAGCTAGGTTATAAGCAGCATGCCATGTTAAAGGAGCTCGCAGAACACATCAAAGAAATGTCTCCTTACAGTCAAGGGCTGCACTATAATTTTATAAAATAAGTCTTACGACCACATGAAATGATTAAAGTGGCTTACAGACTAAATGAAACAACATGTAACTCACTTTCTGGCAGCTGGCCACGTTGTCAGTGCACAGGTTGACGGTGCACGTAAAAGCCACTTGATCGAATGCGCCGACAAACTTAAAGGCGTTGATGGGAATAATCACTTGCTTCAGACTTGCATTGTTATTCTCTACCACCTCGCCTCGGTACAGCATAGCACTGTTAGGGGTTGGGCAGCTGAGACAGAAACCACAAGTAATATCTGAAGTTTTCTTCTTGTCGTCATCAGTTTTAGCATTGCCACACTTCGATCATATTTTTAATGATTCAGCACGACCATACTACTTATCGTCATCAGCTTAATCATTGCCACAGTTCTAACATATGTTAGGATTCAACATGACTATATTACTTATCTTCATCAGTTTTATCACTGCCACAAATATACCATATATCATGATATCAGGACTGAGGCGTGTGCACGTGAAGTGTGGGAGGAGCGAAAGATAAGAAAAGAGTAAAATCTTGCTTAAAGAATTCCTCCTTTGCTTACTGGAAAAATTAACCCGCTCCTCCAGCCGCACCCACCTACCTTCAGTAAACAGATACAAGAGACACATAATGAAATAATGCGTCAAAAACATCTAGCTCTCAACCCCCCTCCAACCCCTTTGTGAATGAAGTCCCATTGACATATACGAATGGAATTGACACTAATAATGTGAACTATAAACTTGTGAATTTGTTATGAAAAGTGTGCGAAAGACTATTGCAGCTTCACCTTAACTCAGGTTACATACAAACTATTATCACCTACCTCTAATAACTTCATTTCTGTTCTCTGATAAGAACTACCCTGTGATTTTATTGACACTAATCTGTTGAATTGTGTTTTAGGATATATGACTATATAGGTATTAAAATTATTTGAATGTGGTTTCCTGGAAATATTAATGTCAAGTGAACTTTTTCATTTGTTATATGTATATTTCATTGTTGATTTAATAAATTTATTGTTTAATTTATTGACCTTTTTACACCTTTTGATAACCATATGTTGAGAAGAAAGTGGGTGGCTGGGGGCTCGCTAAATATAGATTTGTCTTTTTCTTTAGTAAGAAGTTTTCCACTTCAGAAATATTCTGTGATGGTAAATGTTTGCCTTTAATGTTGTGGAAGAGAGAAAACGTTTACGGCGCCCGCATATCTGCCAAGTGAGAGAGACGAGTGGTGTCGGCTGGGGAATTATTAGTAACATAAATTAAGATTCTCATCACTTGTAATTAGTTATGGATGATTAAATAATAATAATCATCATAACCATTAACTAAGGTGGCGTTGGCATCACACGCCCGATGCTTTTCGTATCCATGGCAACGAGTTCAGACATCCAGAAAAAGAAGTCATCAAAAGTATGGCCGATCAAACGTACAACTGACTACATAAAATGTACAGTCTATTTCGATAGCAGGAACTTCACGTAACACAAACTTTGCGCGTATCTGGTTTGTTGAACAGGAATCTGAACCCACTAAATGACGTCATATAATTCCAAGGTGTACATAACGCACGATCACGCCAGAGAACGTAATAGAGATGTTTCTTATTTACTACCGGAGTAAACCTCTCGTTCGAGCTTCGAAGATGTCTCTAGTTTGACTCGTGACGTAACGTACTGTCGTCTGCAAAAACCTTGGGAGAACCGTCAAAACAGTTACTGTTCATCATCTGTATCCATCTAATAATTTGTGGATGTAACATCAGATAAACTGTTTAATGACAATTTCGAAACAAAATAAAAGAAAATAAAGCGTTTCCCTATAAACTGTTTAATGACAATTTTGAAACAAAATAAAAGAAAATAAAGCATTTCCCTGTTCACTCCTATCTACAGGTTCTCATCAGAGATGCCTCTGAACTGATTAAAATTAATCTAACAAGAAGGCCATGATTAATGTTTATTACTTTTGACTGCAAACTTACTCATCCTTCAGAAAGGTGATTGACTTCTCGTTGGTGCCAGATTGCGCATTGGTTGCATTGCAGAATGCGACTTTGAAGGCCGTGTACACTGTTGATAGAAAAAGAGTTAATGACATTACCCTAAGATTTTAATGATATTATTGAGTTAATGACATTGCCCTAAAATTAATTTTTAATGCTCTCATTGAGGTAATGACATTATCCTAAAATTAAGTTTGTATTGCTCTCACTGAGTTAATTACACTACCCTAAAATTAAGTTTTTAACGCATGATTACTTACGGGTGTCGATATCATTATAGTGATAACTATAAAGTTTCAAATAAATATTCTTTGCATTTGTTTCGTTCAAAAATTAGAACGCACATCGCCTAGTCCAGTTTGTTTGTATCAGTCGCAAAGTTCCAGCTTATTCTGGATTTTAGTAGATATATCATGGTTGGATAGATTGATTTGTTCATTAGGAAAATCACTAATGCGTGACAGCTACTATTTATGTGCATGAGATGCGTTCTTTTGTTGGTTTTTTTTTTTAGTCATTTCCGGTTTAACAGAAGCAGTTTTATCATTTCAGTCTTGTCGCAAGTAATTTTGCGATATCAGTCTTATCAGTAGTACTTTTGTCTTAAGTCTTATCTGAAGCATGTTTTGTTTAATTACCAAGTCTTATCTGAAATAGTTGTGTCATTTTCATCATTATTAAGAATAATATAATTATTTCAGCCTCATCTGAGGCATTTTGTCATTTCAGTCTTATCTGAGGCAGTTTTGTCATTTCAGTCTTATCTGTGGCAGTTTTGTCATTTCAGTCTTATCTGTGGCAGTTATGTCATTTCAGTCTCATTTGAAGTAGATTTGTTATTTCAGCGTTATAAATGTATAAAGTAGATTTCAGTAAGTCCTAATTTATTATCTATTACTGGTGAAGGCAGTCCATCACATGACATGGTTCCTGCCCTTTAAAAT
>CM054179.1:23132616-23240116 GCA_028829895.1 Sinotaia quadrata | reverse complement strand
AGCTTAATAACATTCGCAACAAACGAACTTGGTAACAGCACAACATACGAGCTTAATAACATTCGCAACAAACGAACTTGACAAGGGCTTAATAAAATTTATAACAAGCGAGCTTGATAATAGTCGCAGCAAACGAGCTTGATAACAGTCGCAACAATCGAACTTGATAACAGTCGCAACAAACGGACTTGAAAAAAGTCGCACAAACAATCTTGCTAAGTCACTATAAACGAGCTTGATAACAGTCACATCTAAAGGGCTTGATAACAGTCACATCTAAAGGGCTTGATAACAGTCACATCTAAAGGGCTTGATAACAGTCACATCTAAAGGGCTTGATAACAGTCACATCTAAAGGGCTTGATAACAGTCACATCTAAAGGGCTTGATAACAGTCACATCTAAAGGGCTTGATAACAGTCACATCTAAAGGGCTTGATAACAGTCACATCTAAAGGGCTTAATAACAGTCACATCTAAAGGGCTTGATAACAGTCACATCTAAAGGGCTTGATAACAGTCACATCTAAAGGGCTTGATAACAGTCACATCTAAAGGGCTTGATAACAGTCACATCTAAAGGGCTTGATAGCAGTCACATCTAAAGGGCTTGATAACAGTCACATCTAAAGGGCTTGATAACAATCACATCTAAAGGGCTTGATAACAATCACATCTAAAGGGCTTGATAACAGTCACATCTAAAGGGCTTGATAACAATCACATCTAAAGGGCTTGATAACAATCACATCTAAAGGGCTTGATAACAGTCACATCTAAAGGGCTTGATAACAATCACATCTAAAGGGCTTGATAACAGTCACATCTAAAGGGCTGATAGCAGTCGCAACAAACGAGCTTAATAACAGTAATGATCAACGGACTTAATAACATTTACAATAAACAAATATGATAATATTCACACCAAACGAACTTGCTAACAGTTAGGGCAAACAGGCTTGATAACGCACAGAAGTAACGGGGTTGATAACAGTCGCAACAAAGGAGCTGAATAACTGCAACGACAAATTGGCATGAGGTACATAAATACCTGGGCACGCCAGCTACGATGCTAGTTGTCGCTGTCGTGCTGTTGTCGTTCAGTATGGTGCAGTTGAACGTGATAACTTGGTCCAGACTGCTGATGAGGACGGTGCTGTACTGCACCGCAACGCGTCGGATGAAGGATGTACGCGAGCTCTACCGAAAATTCAAAGAGCGAAATAAAATTAAAATAAAAACCCACGTAGTTTAACATTAAAAATACAATTATATAATTATCATCATCACATCAAAATAGTGACAATCAGAACCATTTCTTAGGTGGTTGCTGTGCGTTTTGATGTGTATATCAATGAAGTAAATAAGTGAGTCTCAAATTAATATAGGTTATGAATTCCCCAAACTATTCACACCATGGAAATGGGGATATTTGCATTACAATCTCATTATGGTGGCGTTACGGCGATTTGTGAGGTATCAATGAAATGCGCCAGTTAGCGAAAGTAATAACTATTGTGCGCGCACTTTTCACTTTCGTACCACAGTGATTAAACTTTCTTTTACAGACGTCAAAATCCCCGATGAACGGACACACACACATAAACAGACAACATATATAATATATAGGACGTATTTGCTTTTGGGGTCAGACAACATAAATATTACTTGCAAATTCGCCCCTTCAAATATAATAACGTTTTATGGTTATTCTCATAGACATTAATTTTCATGGTATTTTCGTTCAGCCAAGGCGACCAGTGATTGTACTTAGTCTTGGTTTTAGTTTACTTCAAAGCCAGATGTTGGTTAATAAGGGATTTGTGGGCCCCAACGAGAATACGAACTAGTGATAGACTTGACATGAGATGATGACGTTATGTAAATGTGAGATCGTTTTCGTCTGGGTGGAAGAGCCACGACAGGAAGTGTTAATTGCGTATCTTGAGACCCTTCCTCCCTGTAAACATGTCGGGACTGGATGTATGAATGGTTAATGTTGACTGAACGTTTGACAGGATAAAAACAGACAGAAGAGTGAAAGGGGTGGTGTTGGGGAATCAAGACACCCATGCCTTTAGTATTATATTAGATAATTATTATTGAATCTGTCATCTTGAGAACTACTTTTGTTCCGTGATTTTTAAATATTTGTTATAGCTAACAAATATTGTTATTTTTCGTATAATATACTTTCTTATGTATATTAATATAATAGATACATGATATATATATATAAAGGAATAAGGGATATGGTGGAGGCAGATAAGTAATTTAGTGAGTGATCGAAACTATTCCTTAAGTAAGAAATTCCCATCACTAATCACTAGAACTTGTGGATCACTTGAATGCTTATTTTTCTTGCGTATAAACATAATTCAGAAATTGCAAAGCAAATATTAACCTGGTGAGACTGGAAATAATAACTTTGTGACACTGAATTTAGGGAATTTACACTGAAGTAAAAAGAAATAACTTCATAATTATTGTTAGTAATAATTTGCAAAAAAAAATTTAGTCACACTGAGCCACGCATCCACTGTTTTAAATTATCATCACAAACTTTCTGACCACCGCCGCCACCGCCACCACTACCACCACCACCATCCTCCTCCTCATTACCATAAGTAACACTAGTATTCTCCATAACAACACCAAAAGTATCTTTCTTCCAGCGATTTCATGAATTAAAATCTATATTTAGATACAGGGAACTGGCCACCCAGCAAATCTGCAAGTGAGCCAAGAGACCCAATAAAAACAAGCATGCTAGCCGGCCAAGCATTTATTATTCTGACTAGTAGTCATCGACCCGAACGATCAAAGATTTAGTCAACTATTCAATCAGTATAAAAACTATCCCAAGACTTAGTCAACTATTCAATCAGTGTAAAACCTATCCTAAGATTTAGTCAACTATTCAATCAGTGTAAAACCTATCCTAAGATTTAGTCAACTATTCAGTCAGCGTAAAACCTATCCTAAGACGTAGTCAACTATTCAGTCAGTGTAAAACCTATCCTAAGACTTACGTTGTTAGATGTGCTTGCGTCACCACACGTTTCATTAAAATGTTTGAGATTTATGTAAAATCCTTCCAGTTTTGGTATTGGGTTGGTGCCGACCTTGAATAAGTTGAACGCGGTCAGATTTACATTGGCTACCTAAGGAAAAAATAAATGTCGTGAAACAATAACATGTTTCTATGCGAATTAAAACAAGACGTAATAATAGGTAAAGACACACGAATTAAAACAAGACGTAATGATAGGTAAACTTGACACACTCCTGACGCACACTCGACTCACTCTCGACTCACACTTGACTCACACCCGACTCACACTCAGGTCTTTTTGTTACCATTGAATTTCCTTTTCGCCAATTGCTTGAATTATCAAGGTAACTGCCCACACCAATGTTAATGCTTGAACTATCAAGGTAACTGCCCACACCAATGTTAATGCTTGAACTATCAAGGTAACTGCCCACACCAATGTTAATCTGAATTATCAAGGTAACTGCCCGCACCAATGGTAATGCTTGAATTATCAAGGTAAACTGCCCGCACCAATGGTAATGCTTGAATTATCAAGGTAAAATGCCCGCACCAATGTTAATGCTTGAATTATCAAGGTAAAATGCCCGCACCAATGTTAATGCTTGAATTATCAAGGTAAAATGCCCGCACCAATGTTAATGCTTGAATTATCAAGGTAACTGCCCGCACCAACGGTAATGCTTGAATTATCAAGGTAAAATGCCCGCACCAATGGTAATGCTTGAATTATCAAGCTAACTGTCTACATCAATGGTAATGCATACTGTGACAAATATTTTCACCATTTCCCCTTATTTGACCTTTTTATTAAAAGAACTTTTGTATGCATAAACTATAGTATATTTTTCTTGCTATTAGCGCTTATAATTTAGCTATGTTTAAAGTAGATACAATGCCCTGCACTTTAAGTGCAATATTAATTAAAGTCGGTGTAAGTTTTCCCTGGATTTTGATTCTGGAGATCCGATTTACTGAAGTAGTGCCCATGCCAAAAGGATTAGCATTTGTCGTACATAATTTCAATGGCCAGCATTTCCCCAGAAAGATACATCTATCTATCTCGAGGCTCGCTGACTGAATTACTTAAGCTGATTGACGATAATTAGCTGACAGATAAAGAATCATCATAATTAACTATTGACTGAGTACAGCCAACAAAAAAAAGTCAACCAATGCAAATCACTAAGGTATAAAGCACAAATCGAAACTTCCCAAATAATATATTTTCTAAAACCACCTTTCTAATTTTCATCAATGCGACTAGAGCATTTTTGAGGGTCCTTATTTTGAGGGTCCTTATTTTGAGGGTCCTTATTTTGAGGTGCACGAGATAGCCGTTTTGGTATTTGTAAGTAAAAATTCAGAGTTACAAATTTTAAACTTGTAAATTTCTATTTTCCTTGGCAGTCAGAAGTTAATATAAATTTGATCCATATATATATATATGTGTGTGTGTGTGTGTGTGTGTGTGTGTGTGTGTGTGTGTGTGTGTGTGTGTGTGTGTGTGTGTGTGTGTGTGTGTGTGTGTGTGTGTGTGTGTGTGTGTGTGTGTGTGTGTGTGTGTGTGTGTGTGTGTATGTCAGGGTAAATATCGTTTTCCACTTATTTGCCATGTTTTCGATTTACTGTACAGTATATATCTTTGGACAATACGAGTTTTCTTTAAGGCTACGCATGCATATTTTATTTTTCTTTTGAAACATTAAACTAACTGACAAAGGGTGATCACTCACGTTTTCTAGACTGCAATTTCCCCCTCCTTTATTGTCGTCCATCGTTACAAACATATTTCCGGTAAAGTCGCCATGCGGGTAGATGTTAATAAACATTTCATTGCCGTTGCACCACAGATTTGCTATAAAGAAATAAACGTTTAGCTGATTTGCTATAAAGAAAATAAGAAAGAAAATAAACGTTTAGCTGATTTGCTATTAAGAAAATAAGAAAGAAAATAAACGTTTAGCTGAATTGCTATAAAGAAAATAAGAAAGAAAGAAAATAAACGTTTAGCTGATTTGCTATAAAAAATAAGAAAGAAAGAAAATAAACGTTTAGTTGATTTGCTAAAGTCTTTCTTAGCAGTTCCTCATTCTAGTTTTTAAATCATCGTCGCGATTATCGCTGAACAAATCAAACTGATCATTATACACGATCAGCACGTCTGTCGCCATGAACAAAAGTTGAATTATTTTGTATACAAGAGTATTCCTATATTCTCTCTTTAACACATCAACACGAAAGCGGCGGAAGCCGGAAGCACCCCCTACATGACCAACCGACCTTTAACACATCAATCAGCAGTCAATAACTAAACTTCAGGACGGATTTTGACTTTTACTTTCATTGGTATTCAGTCTTCAGCGATTTATTTGTCCAGTATTTATCAGCTCATTCCTTTATGTCGTACTCCCTCCCTCCCTCACTCACTCACTCACGCACGCACGCACGCACGCACGCACACACGCACTCATTGCTAGTTTCAATCGGAACTGTTATCGCTATTTTGCATTCTTTGCATTCTTTCGTTATTATTTATTTAAATTTTTCACAGTTCCAAAATCTGACAGACGAATACTGTCCGCCTTGCACAGCAACAACATAATATAATAAGACATTACTGACCATGCGCAGTTGGTCATTGTTCAGACACTATCATATCATGTACGGTTGCTTGAGAACTACATAATCAGTATTGCGTATAAAATTTTAGCACATCGCAAACCAGTAAACACAATGTCAGCAGTTAGGTGCATTGTAAATAGTTTGGTACTTTGTCGACTTATATTTAAAAGAATACCTGAAAATAAATTTTGTCATACGGGGTAGTGTGACAGTAATGGAGGGAGGACTGAGGATTGTATTACAAGCTTCTGTGCACACAAAGAAGAGTACGAGGCACAGGAATGAACAACGCGCGAAAATATTGAAATAATATTCGGTTTAACACCAAAGTGTCAATTCTCTAATAAGTTAAAATGAATTATTACCGAAAAAAAAAACAAGAAACAGTGAAACAGTAAACATATTTGTAAAGAATAAAAAGTATAAGGTAGTAAATAAAATATTGAAACATTTACTGTAAAACTGTCAGAAAAAAGTCAACTTTCAGATAAAATAGTAAAATAAAACTCAATAAAAATGTATAACTGAAATTTAGTAAAATTGATAAGCAAATTCAGTTAAAGTGTAAAATAAATTTAATAAAACTCTAAAACAAATGCAGTAAAAGTATAAAACAGAAATTCAGTATCATTGTAAAACAAAATTTCAGTAAAACTATAAAAAAGAAATTAAGTAAAACTGTAAATTAGCATTTAGTACTATGTGAAACTGAAAGTAGCATTCAATACAACATTCAAAATCACTCAGTAATACTAGTAATATTTAAAAAAAATCACTCAGTACGAATGAAAAATACCTCTTTCATTTTCACAATTCGATCCGTAGCTTGATTCGTTGCAATGGCATTTATCCGAGACACAAACTCCGCCAACGCCGCAATTATTACAGCCACCCGCATTTACTGAAGACCAAAACAAATGAAACACATTTAAAATCATTTTGCCAAAGTCTGTTCAGAACATGTTTGGCAAAAAATCTAACATTTGCAAACACAGTTGCAAATCGAAACCATCTATATGTAAAACAGTTTTCATTGAAATAAGAATTGCATCTCTTAAAAGACGCTTTCATACAATGTAAAGAACAGTATGCTGTATTTATTGTGCTATATTCACGCATCGGGCTAATAAGTACTGTTGCAGGAAACTGTAAGTTGAGACTTGAATTTAAGAAAGAATGGAGTTAGAGGTGAATAAACTGGAAAACTGGATAAGAATTTATTGACCTTCTTACACTTATTGATAAACATTTGTTTGGGAGATAGTGGGTTGTTGAATATAGATTAAAGATGGATTTATCTTCTCTTTTGGTAAGACGTTTTCCACATATAGAAATATTGTGTGACAGTAAATGTTTGTCGTTAATGTTGTGGAAGAGAGAAAACGTTTATAGTGCTCTCATGTCTGCCGAGTGTAAAAATAATAACCAATAACTATGGTGGCTTTGTGTCATATAAATTAGGATCTGTCCGGTGTCGAGATCAGATTTGTTCCAAATTGTCATTGTCATTGTCATTTTGTTGAAATTAGTAAATGTTATTGAAACATTTGTTGAGCTTAGGAACCTAAATTAGGAACCCTAGACTAAAAACAGAGCTAGAGACAATATAGTTGACTAGTGAAATACATATTTAGAAAGCAGTCTTATCTCACTCATTATTTTTATAACACTACCTGGAAATTGTCTTACTTTGTCTGTCCTATGTTCTCTTTTGAAATTTTTAAATTAACCTTTTTACTTATATCATTGATTGCATATTGTATTGAAACATGTATTACAATAGTTTCCATTATTGATGTGTAGAGATCATATTGCATTGAAACATGTATTACAATAGTTTCCATTATTGATGTGTAGAGATCATAATGTATTGAAACATGTATTACAATAGTTTCCATTATTGATGTGTAGAGATCATAATGTATTGAAACATGTATTACAATAGTTTCCATTATTGATGTGTAGAGATCATAATGTATTGAAACATGTATTACAATAGTTTCCATTATTGATGTGTAGAGATCATATTGTTTACATTACTTTTAACTTTCTTACTATGAACTTACTGCCTTTCGATTTTCTTATTGGCTTTAAATTATTTTTTTATTATAGAATTATTGTCCTTTTGATTTTCTTATTATAGACAAAAAGTCCAATTTTTTTTTTAGCTCACTGAATCCTTATTTCAATTTATAATTGTTTTGTGTTTCACATTCAAATTTGTAATCGTTTGCAGACTTTGGTGAATCCGGGTATTTTAATCGGAAGAAATATTGAGTGTGCCCTCCTCCGAAGCTAGAGAGTAAAGAATACAGATTTTAATTTTAACATCCTTCAAAGCTAGAGAGTAAAGAATACTGACTTTAATTTTAACATCCTTCAAAGCTAGAGAGTAAAGAATACTGACTTTAATTTTAACATCCTTCAAAGCTAGAGAGTAAAGAATACAGACTTTAATTTTAACATCCTTCAAAGCTAGAGAGTCCCAATCCCACCCCAATTACACTTAAAGGTTCTCTCCCTTCTTAACAACATACTAGTCAATAGTCCCGAATGTAAGATTTCGAAAAATTTAAATTTTGAATTTGACAGATGAGGAAACTGCTGTTTGTAGGCACAAATAGTGGTTTGTGTTTCCAGTTAGAATTTAGTTGTAACTGAATTACAATGTAAAATCCGGGTTATCTCTTTGTTCCAGACAAAAGCAATAGTGTCTTGTTCCAGACAATATGTCGATGGCGACTATCCGAGATCGTTACATCAATATAATGTTTATTGCAAAATGTACGTGTCCATGCGTTAGATATGCTGTTGCGATCAATTGATATTTCGCTCTTTTGTCTGAATATTATATACTTGGAGTAGTCTACATTTACGTAGTTAGTTCCGAGACTCACAAACCCACCTGCCGTTGCAGATGACGACTCATTAATTACTATGGCGACGGTCTGGTATTAAGAATAAAAATTATATTTATGACTCATCGAGTCCCCATGCTGTAGATACTACAACATATACAATAACGCACGACTAATACGGCAAAACATATTACAAAATAAAATAGATCACTTATAAGCCACATTTATTAAATTTATTAAAATTCTCACCATCTACTATATTAACTACAAACTTTTAACTCTCTGAAGATGTGATGTGTTTGGTGAGGATCAACAAAATTTGAAATTTCAACTGAAAATAGAGATTTTTGAAGAAGTGTATTTGCAAATAGTAATGTTTCTCATTCATGCAAAGTATTATTTGCTATGAGGGTTATAACAAGACATCAAGACAACCCTACTGCAAACAATGAGAGTAATTTATAACAAGACATGGAGACAACCCTACTGCAAGCAATGAGAGTAATTTATAATAAGACATGGAGACAACCCTACTGCAAGCAATGAGCGTACAAGACATCGAGACAACCCTACTGCAAGCAATGAGAGTAATTTATAATAAGACATGGAGACAACCCTACTGCAAGTAATGAGAGTAATTTATAATAAGACATGGAGACAACCCTACTGCAAGCAATGAGAGTAATTTATAATAAGACATCGAGACAACCCTACTGCAAGCAATGAGCGTACAAGACACCGAGACAACCTTGCTGCAAGCAATGAGAGTAATTTATAGCAAGACGCCAAGCCAACCCTACTGCATGCAATGAGGATAATTTATAACAAGACATCAAGACAACTCTCCTGCAGGCAACAAAATACATTGAAATTTATGATTTAATTTGCCTTTCTTGCTTGTAATTATGCAATGTGTATTAAGGCATTCAAAGTCTTCAATTTTGATTGAATAAAATTAAAATAATCATTCAATGGCAAATATAATAAGCATTTAAAGGCATTAGGCTTCCACTAATCGTGAATCTTTTTCTCCACAACCTCCAACACACCCATGAACACTTACACACTCACACACACAGACACACATACCTCAAACTTATAAAAGGCAAGAATTCTGTTCGCATTTGAATGGCTACTTTAATCACGTGGCTTACACATTTCAAGATTCTACTGCATTGCTGCCTATGTTCTATGTGTAGATCAAACATGTTTTAGCTTAATTCCTACACTAAATTGAAAACTTAAAAAATGTATTAGCATTCCTATTATATTATTTTATTATATGACGTATTATAGTGAACCCATTACATTATTCGGCTTCAGAAAATTGATCTCTAATTGTCGAAAATGGTGAGGGTCAAATTAATAGATTAAACATTGTACACGACCGACTACAGAGTTTGATATATAGACTACACTGTGTGAAAATTTAATAATTTTATTATTGAATACCGAATTAACAAATTACCTATATTCCTTAATTATGTTAATGTTTCTGGAATTAAACAACAAAAAGCACAGATAACTGAAACGTAACAGAACTATGTCCTGTGAATACATAAAAGAATCAAAATTCTGCAATGCAACGACAACTTTAGTGTGAAAGCCACATGAGTAAAGTGGCCAGAGAAATGGAGTTAAACTGCTTGTCTATTTTAAATAGATTTGGGTTAAAAAAGTCAGCTTTGTCGCCCTGCCATTTGAAATATATGCTTTACAATTATAGAGTGTATTCCTCGCCACTCCATACTTTACAAAACTATTTAATTCTCTTGAATTCTTGGTAATTTCTTATTCTTTAATAATTGTAACAAATTTAATTTAGCTCCAAACAGTACTTGAGAAAGTTTTGATTTTGTACGTTAACTTTTTATTTGAAATTAAATTGAAGATAATCGGTTAGATAAACTCTTGGAATTGCTAGAGAACCCTGACTGAGATTATTAAACGCAATTTTACTTTCAGAATTGGAATATGTGTTGATAGTAGCTGCTTACTTCTACTACTACTACTACTATTACTACCACCACCACCACCAACAGAACAACAACAACAACAACAATAATAATAATAATAATAATAATAATAATAATAATAATAATAATTATTATTATTATTATTATGTAGCTGTTCCAAGTGATAGAAACATAAAAACAAAAAAAAGAGAAAAAATAGAAAAATAACAAGACCTCAGATTAGAAATCCAGAGACTCTGGAATGTAAAAGCAGAACTGGTACCTGTAGTGACAAAAGCCTTGGGGAACATAACATCTGAATTGGAAGGCTATATGAATAAACTCCATGGAAACCACAGACTTGCCGCTCTACTCAAAGCAGCGCTCCTCAGAAATGATCATATCCTCTCTATAAACTTGGATCTACCAGAATCTTGATAATATTCCGAGATCTTGGTTCCCAATCGAAAGTCAAAACAGAAGTCATGGAAAGAGGCTGAATAATAATAATATAATTTAAAATTAAACAGGCATTATAATCAGAGAGAGGCTGTAATTTGGGACTCTTGTTTGGACTTCCCCCGCAAGGCTCTTTGCACAGTGTGCTGTGATTCAGTAGGCCTACTTGTTTTTTTTTTTAAACGCTAAGAATATTTAAATATATATTTCTATAATTTTGACTTCTATTTATTGTTTTTTGTTTCTTGCTTGTTATTCGCTTAATGTATTTTGCATTAAAAATTCAAACGTTATAATATAAAATATATTGCGGTTGCAGGAATAAGTTACAAAATTTCTAAGGATTATCTGTAAAAACGCCATTATAGTTGACATTTTCAACTCTTACAAACTGATGTCTCGAACTCATGGACGTTCATATATTAATTACTTTATACATTTTATTCATAAACTCACAAAATGACCACTTTCAAACCCTGAAAGTCTGAAGAAAATCTAACAGGCACTGGTGTGACTTCTTCCAGGAATATGAAATAGTCAATAGCAGACCCTGGACGTCAAAGTGAACATAATGAAGGCATTTGACGTTTACTAATCTCATTTGTTTTCTTTTTTTGAATAGATGTGTTGATTTTAATTTTCAATATACAATATATAGTCAGTCTTGGCAAGTATATAGATGGGTTGATTTTAATTTTCAATATACAATATTTAGTCAGTCTTGACAAGTATATTATTACTTGCTATAGATTTTAATTTTCAATATACAATATATAGCCAGTCTTGGCAAGTATATAGATGTGTTGATAATATACAATGTATAGTCAATCTTGGCAAGCATATTACTTGCTATAGATTCACTTTGCTATGATCGTATACATAATTAATAATTATTTAATTGTTATTGAGTATTAGTGAACACTATCTTGCAGTCTCAATTTTTAGAACATTTTGGGCAAAACAAGTAGTTACGTTGGCTCTGACGATTTATTGGTACCCGTATTAATTTATGCCAAGTATTTACCTGATGAAAAGGGAAGAGTAGGTAATATTAGAGTGATTTTAAACGAAAACACAAATCATTTAAAACATTTATTTTTTGTGGGGTTGGGATAAATCCACCTACCTTTTCCCAATCTCCCCACATTCTCTCAAACTGAAACGCTACAAAATAGCTAAAAGAAAATGATTTCACATGACAGAAGAAAATTTACCTGTGGACGAGTTTACTGAGCAGTCATAACCTTGAGTATTATTGAGACAGGTGCATGATCCTTTTTCCTTTGAGCACAATGCGTCAGAGTTTTTTCCCTGTAAATCCTTGCATCCGGATCCTGGTCTACGGCAGTCATAATTAAAGGTCACTAGAAAAATAAATATTTATAATAATTACTTTTGCTAACCATACGTTAGCGATCAAAAATTGTAATTTGAACTTTAGTGAAACCTTAGTACAAAATACGTAAAGACTGGACACTGGGTTGTGCTTTAATTTAAAATACCATGAATTCAGGTTTTTCTCACGACAGTGAGAAATGTGCTTAGGTTTTAGAAGAAATTTCAGTATGAGATAGAAAATAATAATAAACTTAAAAGAAAAATAATTTAATCTGGTATATTCAGCAAATTTAACATAGTTGAATGTAAAAGTACCACCGTGAAATGAGGCTCTCTCTCACCTGTCACCAAAGCGGAAGTGAATGTGACCAGAATACCTAGGCCAACAAGATTCCTCAAAGGAGGTGCCATAGTCTTCCAGTGATGATTTTTCTCGCTATTTGTTCTTGATGATGGTGCTGCTGCTGTTGCAGCTGATGTGGTTATCTGCGACGTTAATCAAATTACGTTGCTACTTGCTGAATAACAAATGCACACACATTCACACACATTCACACGCATACACACAATGCACATGGAATTAACGACACTATCAACAGAAATTTTGGAGATAGAAGGGACTCACATTTTAAATACCAATCAGATTTTGCTTAAAACAAGCACTTAGACTCAAATATAAGACAAGAAACAAAGACAAAAACATATTTATGGTAATACGTGAATCATAACAACTCACAGCCATGTAGACACATTGATATAAACAACGACAAAAAATTAAAATGAACGGATTTCATTTTGTGTGTGTGTGTGTGTGTGTGTGTGTGTGAGAGAGAGAGAGAGAGAGAGAGAGAGAGTGTGTGTGTGTGTGTGTGTGTGTGTGTGTGTGTGTGTGTGTGTGTGTGTGTGTGTGTGTGTGTGTGTGTGTGTGTGTGTGTGTAAACTGTGTGAACAAACTGAAAAGTAAAAATCGAGTGCAATTTGCTAAGAAACCATTGCATTACATTAGTGCTTTCTGACATATTTATCCTGCAAAGCTGCAGAATCATTCCTGTCCCCATCTATTAGTAATCGAACACCTGTCATCACGCTAGGTCTTTCACTTTCATCATTTACGAAACAAAGGGTAATGAGAAAAGGATAACAGAACAAAGGATAACGAAACAAATGTCCTATTGTTCTCTCCACCCACCATACTGCACGAAAACAATGAAGAATTCTTCAAGGAAACCATTCCTCCTGTTGATTGCACATTTCACTTTCATATTAAATGAAGGACATCTAAATTACACATAACATTTTCTTGCACTCGATAACCCTGAACGGTTATGAATCCTTGTGCAGAAATGAAAATTGAATACGAATTGATTACGTTATGATTTCAAAGCAGGTCCAATCCAACCCTAGACAAATATTGGCTAGTATAAAATCTCTCTCTTTACTGGGTAGTGTAAACTATATACTATGCTTTAGGCTAGTGGAAACTATAGTGTAAACTATATTCTATGCTCTTGGCTAGGGTAAGCTATCTAATATATTATACTCCTGGCTAGTGTAAGAAATATACGTTAGAGTTACTTTCCGGTTAAAAACCGTCTCTCAGCATGAGGTTTTAATTATGAGGTTTATTAATTTTCATATCACACCTATATTGACGACAGACTGGATGCCTGATTTACCCTTCAGCCTCTACAATTTAATTACCCTTGAATTCTGGCATTCAATGTAGTGACAAGTAAATCCACATATAATGCATGGGTTGGACTAGTTATCTTAATTTTGACTGATTAAACATAAAATCATTCATATCCACTCTGCCCCCACCAACCCTTATGGTCTTTCTAATAACCAAGTCAGTTTCAATCATTAAGATAACGAAGATAAAATTTAATATACAACAAAATAATACATCAATCAAATAGTGAAAAAATATACGAATGGTCTTCCAAGACCACCTATTCTGACCATAAAGATCATGATGGACATAAACACAGGTCTTAGTTTAGAGTCATTTGGCAGTTCCACTTAACTGGCATTTAGTCAGTTCACCCTGACAGTCATACACATGATAATCAATGCTTTACTGGCATGTTGTAGAATCTGTTGCTCTGTCTCCAAAATCACCTTAACACAACAAAATGTGTGCATCAGGTAAAATTGCACACCTCAATCCCACTGAAATATAGTATGATTTCTCTCAGCATATGGCCTATAATTTGCCGATCACATTCGTTTGCGTGGCACAGAAATAGGTGACCTTACAATTCACCTCAATTGTATTTTACAATTAATACTTCATAAAATGGGGAAAGCCCCAGCCCACGCACATGTGGGTTACAATCATTACAATTAGTTTCTCATCAGTGGAAATGGAATGGCAGCCCACTATATCAATATGCGTCACAATAAATCAAATGGCTATAGAACCACAGAGCACGTGTTAAGTCTGATTTTATACTACTCCTATTGCCACAGAACGTTGTGAAGAAAGGGCGATAATTCATAGAAAATCAAACGAAAATTAAATATATAATTATTCTACACCATTCTTAATAAAATAATAGTTTGAGAATTAGATATATTATACCTTTCTCTGAATACCAGTGGGCTAAAAATCTTCATCCATGGAATTAGTTTGACCTTTGAAAGATAGGCGCTGTCCTCGTGAATAAATCTCTAACATGTCCCAGCCCTTATTTATATTCCACAGGCCCACAACTTCTGCATACTTAACCTATGTCATCGGCTAAAAACATATCTCTATAAATGGTCATCAAGCGTCCAGTTTAGCAAGCTGCTTCCCAACACCTTTCACCTTTCAACCATTTATGAGCGATGGTCAAATGACCTATATCCCTTGTACATGACAACAAGTATTGCACAACAGTTCAAGGCCAATAACGGTACATTGGTCAATATAGAACGAAAAGGAAAAGAAAGGAAAATGCCTTATTAATAAAAATAGTTAATCAAATTGGATTAAGAAAATCTTTAGTAAATTAAAACAGGCATAATTTGCCCACACTTCTTCTAACATAATCTATGTACTATTCCATTAGTTGTGTAAACTATATACTATAATCTTGGCTGTCAGCTATGTACCATAATTTTGACTAGTGTCAATTATGTATTATAGCTTGGGCTAGTGTAAACTATATACTATAATCTTGGTTGTCATCTATGTACCATACTTTTGACTAGTGTCAATTATGTATTATAGTTTGGGCTAGAATAAACGATTGCTATACTTTTGGATTGTGTAGATTATATACTACATTCTTAGCTAGTGCAAACTATGTACTGTACTCTTGGCTAGTATAAATTATATAATGTTCTCATGGCTAGTGTCAGCTGCATACTATATTGTAATCTAACGCTCATTATATACTGTACTTTTGGCTAGTGTTAACTCTATACTATATTAAGAACAAAACAGTGGAAGTGCCATTTTTATGGGCAAAATTACTGCTTCCTCCCCATTAAAACTAGCGAGGTCATACCCGCTCATAGCAGCTATATTGACACATTTACAGACAGTTTTAATGTGAAAATTAATTGAAAATCAACATCAACAGGACACACAACATATTCACGTACTATATACTTTTTTGAATTTAGTAGTCCTCTGCCTTCTGCCAATTATTGTTGACAACAAAAGTCTTGATCGCGTATAACTCAAGTATTTTAACAGTACTGTACACACCGACGTCTTTCTTGCTATCCTTCACATGGAAATAAGTATACTAAAGAAATCCGGCTTACTGTACACAACAACCTCTTTCTTGCTATCCTTCACATGGAAATAAGTATACTAAAGAAATCCGGCTTACTGTACACAACAACCTCTTTCTTGCTATCCTTCACATGGAAATAAGTATACTAAAGAAATCCGGCTTACTGTACACAACAACCTCTTTCTTGCTATCCTTCACATGGAAATAAGTATACTAAAGAAATCCGGCTTACTGTACACAACAACCTCTTTCTTGCTATCCTTCACATGGAAATAAGTATACTAAAGAAATCCGGCTTACTGTACACAACAACCTCTTTCTTGCTATCCTTCACATGGAAATAAGTATACTAAAGAAATCCGGCTTACTGTACAAACATTGAAGGCTCACAGCCATTTGGAGGCTAAATAACACAGGCAAATAAAATATGGCGCACACTCTATTGGGAGATTTTCCTTTGTATTGAAAGAAAAAATAATGTTCGACCCGTGCATAAAACTTTCACGCCTGTCACGAGGGTTTTAACGAATGTTTTGTCAGCTGTACGACAAATGGCCAGCTTATATTGAAATATATGGAGAAAAGCTTGAAACGAAATTCTAAATATATTTTCTTTCATTGTTAATAATCTCTTATTCAGCATACATCAATTTCAATGGCATATTCGGAAAATGAAATTCTATCTATCTATCTATCTATCTATCTATCTATCTATCTATCTATCTATCTATCTATCTATCTATCTATCTATCTATCTATCTATCTATCTATCTATCTATCTATCTATCTATCTATCTATCTATCTATCTATCTATCTATCTATCTATCTATCTATCTATCTATCTATCTATCTATCTATCTATCTATCTATCTATCTATTTATCTATCTATCTATCTACCTATCTATCTATCTATCTATCTATCCATCCATCCATCCATCCATCCTTCTGTTCATCTGTCTATCTAATCTGTCTCTTTGATGCATCGGTCAACAGGTCTTGCCATGTGTAGCAGAGTAAATTTGCCTGTCCCTATTTTTAAATTTTGAACACGTGCCAGCGACAGCTATCATCATTGAAAAGGTCATGGACACTGACTTTAATTATCTCTCTGAGACTTTACTCTCATCTCTAGGATGAAACCATATCTATGAAGTTGATTATATATATAAATATGTTAATTTGACTGCTGAGATCTATGCTAACTGAATGAGTGTCTAACGTTTAATCAAACTATGTTACGAAGTGATGTGAATGTCATTTCTCTTCTGATTATATTAATTTGTTTTTATATGACTGTTGATTTAATAAATTTATTGTTAAATTTATTAACCTTCTTGTACATATATTAAAACCGTATGTTTGAGTAATAGCTGGTGGATGGGGCTCACTAAATATAAATAAAAGACTGATATTTATTACTCCTTTAGTAAAAAGTTTCCATCTGCATATACATTATGTGACAGTAAAACGTCCATCTTATTATTTAAAAGAGTAGAATTTTACGACACCCTTATAATCCGCCAAGTGAGAGACATATTGATGTTTTGGGAGAATTATTAATAACTATAAATTAAGATTCTCGATCACTTGAAATTATTATGTGTTATTAATTAATAAATTAGAACCATAGTGAGTGAGTGAATGGTGCCCAGACGTGTCATTCCATGATTTGGACAAGATGTATTGTTTGCGGGATATGCAGTCAGCGTACCAGCTGTTAACAAACATATATAGTTTTTGTATTTATCTCGACCTTATTCACACATTGTTAAAATGTTTGTTTACAAAGAAAACCGAATTAGAAAAGATATTCTTCGCATTTAGTGCTTTTGTCATTTTTACATCCACACAGAAAAACTTATAGAAAAAACACATTTTCTCCAATGTATGGGCGTTGACTTGACAAGAATTGAATGATTCACGCTA
The DNA here is from genome assembly GCA_028829895.1 of Sinotaia quadrata. Classification (NCBI taxonomy): domain Eukaryota; kingdom Metazoa; phylum Mollusca; class Gastropoda; order Architaenioglossa; family Viviparidae; genus Sinotaia; species Sinotaia quadrata. The sequence goes on along the minus strand of CM054179.1, from coordinate 23,222,167 downwards.
CAGAGGCAACAGCAGTCGTGGCGATTACGTCAGTGAAGCCCGATACGTTTGATTTGTTGATTTGTCGTTACACATCCTTTCGTCAAACGACTATCATATCGAACAATCTTTGATTACAAATCGTACTCACCTTTACAAGCGAGATTTTACGATATTGGAGCCTTCTTTGAGGATGGGCGCTGCAACGATAGACGAAACGGCCATATTAATTTTGAGCTTTTAATGTTTTAGAGATTGCGTTTAAGTACAAAATACGTCACATGTATAATATATAACTACCATTTGGAAGCGTTTCCGCCTTCCATCCCTTTCGCATCGCATGTAAAAAATCGATACCACTCTATCTGTCTCTCCGTCCGTTCGTCCGTCCATCCATCCATCTATCTATCTATCTATCTATCTATCTATCTATCTATCTATCTATCTATCTATCTATCTATCTATCTATCTATCTATCTATCTATCTATCTATCTATCTATCTATCTATCTATCTATCTATCTATCTATCTATCTATCTATCTATCCATCCATCCATCCATCCATCCATCCATCCATCCATCTATCTATCTATCTATCTATCTATCTATCTATCTATCTATCTATCTATCTATCTATCTATCTATCTATCTATCTATCTATCTATCTATCTCAAGTTTGCACATCATCGAACCTTATGAAAACAATTTTAGATATCAATAAATACAGTTTCAGACATGAGCACACGCTAAATTTAGTATGTGAACGCACGCAAATGCAAATATGAATAGTAATTATTTTACAATTCAAATGTTAAATCATGCTTTTTATAAAGAGTAAAGTCACTCACAACATATTTTGTTATTATGAACAAGGCAAGCAGTATACAACAAGCACATAAACGAACTGAATATATAGCTGTATCTATATATGCTTCTCTCTCTCTATATATATATCTTTCTATATCTATATCTTTTTAAGTAAATGCTAATCCAAAGATTAATAGCTTTCTAATTGGTTTTGGAGCATATGGGTTGTTAAACAAGGAAATGTAAAAAGAAAGCGTATATTGATTTAAACTGAATTACCTTACAACGTTTTCTGTCTAGCAAGAAAGCAATAACCGAAGGAGTGGAAGGCAGTAGATAAAATAAACACCCCATTTAACTCCCCCCTCTCTCCCTCCGCATCCCCCCGCGCGTAAACAATAAATGTTAAAAGTAGTCTTAAAGAAAAAAACAAATCAATGAACCACCAGTCAATGACATCATCCATTTATCGTCTGCAAAACCTGAAGTCTTACTTCTTCATCTCTCTAGGTTTGAACACCCATCCATTACATAATCAACTAACGTTGGCAGTGAATGCTAGGTGAAAACAAAGATGGCTAATAGAAAGTTTGTTTTCGAATGTGTGAGGAAAGAAATTTGGTCCTCTGCTTTATGTTTTATTAATTATGATTCTTGTACATAAATTGACCCATGCTTGATTGCATGTTTGTATATCAAGAACCACTGGTTGTTTGTTGATTAGTGGAGCCAGTAATATTTTCATAAAGGATTAAAACTGATTTACAAGTGGATAAGATTGACCTACCAGTGGGATTAAGACTGACCTATCGGTGGGATTAAGACTGACTTACCAGTGGGATTAAGACTGACTTACCAGTGGGATTAAGACTGACCTATCGGTGGGATTAAGACTGACTTACCAGTGGGATTAAGACTGACTTACCAGTGGGATTAAGACTGACTTACCAGTGGGATTAAGACTGACCTATCGGTGGGATTAAGACTGACTTACCAGTGGGATTAAGACTGATTGATTTATTAGGATTGTCCAGGTCTACATATAAAGCAAGCAATCTTCTGTCAGATAGAATCAGTCAAAACACACACACAAACACACACACACGCACGCACGCAATCATCCATGAATCAAGCAACACCAGTCCTCTCGACCACATCACGATAGCAGTTTTTCTCCTGTCCTCCACAATAGAATTCATAGACATCCATAGGGATCAACCAAGACTGAGAACATATCGCACGATAAAATATCTATAGCGATCTCTCGGAGTGCAAGAAATCATCGAGAGAAAAAAATCGGTTAAGCTTGACATCTGTCGAAGTCAAATGAATGAATGTGCCCGTTCATTTGAATAAATTCTGAAATCGGTAGGTCCCAAAACGGAGCTTATTAGCAGTTGGATGCAGCAGTCCGAATGAGCGAGGCGTCTGTTACTAGCGAGCAGCTAGAGTTATCTTTTACTTAAGGAAGACTGAATTGTATAAGGAAAGAGGAAGCCGATCTTAAGTGGAGAGTGTCTAATTATAGGTCACCAGCTGTGACTGGAAAGTTGTTACTTCCGGTATATTGCCCTAAGTGGGAATTTCTTTGTGCGTCACTGATTTCCGATTTTTAATTACGTCTCTCTGGTCGCATAATTGGATCATGCATCGACTTAGATATAGGAAATAAATTGTTACCGATAAATCATGCATCGACTTAGATATAGGAGATAAATTGTTACCGACAAATGAACTAAGGCGCATTCTATGTACTGATTTTCTAAAGGAAGTATCCGCTTTCAGTTTGTTATCACGTAGGAGGAGATAACTACTGTCCATCCGTTGTTCGTGATATATATATATAATCTCGGTAATCTTGGACTTCGGTAAAATGTTTCTGAGAAAAGTATTAATGGATTGATTTCAATGAACGACAATGCTTGTAAGAAGAAACATGTGATAGTAAAATTATAGAACGTGCTGTAGGGATAATTTTTGTTGATTTTTACATTGCTGTTAATATGTTTGGAAAGCAAATGAGAAGCAAGGAAGATGTGTAAGGATAAAGATGTATACCCGATTTATAATTAGGTAGCTATCTGAGACACATCTGTGCACCCTTCACTCGTTATGGTTCTTATTTATTAATTAATAACACATAACTAATTACAAGTGATCGAGAATCTTAATTTATGGTTATTAATAATTCTCCCACAAGATCAACATGTCTCTTACTTGGCAGATTATAAAGTGTCGTAAAACTCTACTCTTTACACAATAATAAGACAGACATTTTACTGTTGCATAATGTTTTTGCAGGTGGAAACTTCTCACTAAAGGAGTAATAAAATTCCGTCTTTTGTTTATATTTAATGAGCCTCCATCCACCCGCTATTACTCCAGCATAAGGTTTTAATATATGTGCAAGAATGTTAATAAATTTAACAATAAATTTATTACATCAACAATAACATATACCACATATGAATATAATCAAAAGAGCGTTGACATTTACATCACTTCAAAACAAAGTTTAATTAAACGTTAGATACCTATTTAGTTTATCCTACCATAGACATCAACAATCAAATTAACACACACACACACACACACACACACACACACACACACACACACACACACACACACACACACACACACACACACACACACACACACACATATATATAATCAAGTTCATAGATATGGTTTCATCATAGTTATAGAGTGGAGTTACAGAGAGATAATTATAGTCAATGTACATAACCTTGTCAATGATTGCACCTGTTGCTGGCACGGTGTTCACAATCTTGCTCTTTACAACAAGTCACTTTCTTTGTTATTAGATGATGGTCCAACGTACCACCTCTAGGCACATTACACAACTCTTTTAGAATCTTCGATGCACTCACAAAGCACACTGTGGAGAATCGTCCAGAACTTCTTATGAGCTATCAAGAACACCACGAGGAGTGTTCCAGAACTTTCATGTGCACTACTAAAGCACACCACTAGAAATCTTCAAAACGTCTTCGTTAATTTGTTTTCGTCTGACAAGATTTCTTTCAGTCTATTACTGAGTCTACTGGCGTTACGTTTTATTGAGTACATTGACGTTATTTTATTGAGTCTACTGGCGTTACGTTTTATTGAGTACATTGACGTTACGTTTTATTGAGCTACTTGATATTTTTAATTATACTTTTGACATAGTGTGTTATTTGTTTTCTTGTAATTAGATCTAACACAAGTAATTTTATTTTGGCCTAGTTGTACAAGCTTTATCTAGGCCTGCGATATTCTGAAATTATTTGATCGTATTCGGCCAGTCCTCTTATTTTGAAACACTATTGAGAGATTAAACAGAACTATTTTGTGGTTTTTAGGGGTTACATATGGGCTAGTACTGTGTGAGCTTAGTTAGTTCAGTTGGTGTTTAAGGGTCACTGATGGGCTAGTATTGTGTGAGCCATAGTTAGATCAGTTGGTGTTTAAGGGTCACTGATGGGCTAGTATTGTGTGAGCTTAGTTAAATCTGTTGATATTGACACTGTAATATAAAACCATATAATACAAGCTAGCTATATATGTATATATATATGGACCTAGCTAGCCTAGTTCTAGTTAATTTTGGTTGAAATAAACTTCTCTGCCACCAGCACATTTATTCTTTTACTAATAATTGAGAAAAATCATCCATTTGAGCAACCTGCTGCGCAGAGTATGGATGGAATGAAAATTGCAATACTATTCTCATCTATATTATAGTTAACTGAATATTAAATGAATGTCATCGCCTAACGACAAATCATGAATTAATGACTATTAATCAATGACGACTAATGAATGACGAGCAACGCGATGAATACATTAGCATTTCGATAGAATACGTGATATAAATTGTCAAAGAGTTGTTTTCAATCACTCCAACCCTATTGCCATAGCTACCATAAAATGTATTAATTTTGCTTTGTTTTGACTGGATCGTTCAAAGGACAGTTTTTATTGAGAATTCTTGCCTACTGTTGTGTTGATTGCATAGTGTACCCATCACTAGAAACGCAACAGCAAAAAGAAAAATGGAAAAAATATTAAAAAGAGGTAGGTACATTTACATATCAATACTCAGTACTTATATTTGTGTGTGTGTGTGTGTGTGTGTGTGTGTGTGTAAGATTAGTTATTTTTGAATAGTTAAGAAACAGTTCTTTATAAAGTTTATGAGATTTTATTAATTTTAAAAATAAATATAATTAACAGTTTTCGAATAAACATTTCTCCCTAAAGTAGCTACGTGTTGTGCAAAGCATATTTAATAGATAGAAAATATATAACAAAATGAAAAGCATACAACAATGAAAAGTATACAACAAAATGAAAAGTATACAACAAAATGAAAAGTATACAACAAAATGAAAAGTATACAACAAAATGAAAAGTATACAACAAAATGAAAAGTATACAACAAAATGAAAAGTATACAACAAAATGAAAAGTATACAACAAAATGAAAAGTATACAACAAAATGAAAAGTATACAACAAAATTGAAAGCACAAAGTATACAACAAAATTAAAAGCACAAAACAAAATTAAAAGTTTACTACAAAATTGAAACAACCCCAAATGCATTAAAAATAAATATGAAAATATAATAGACCTGCAAATAAAAGAAAATATTTATTTCAAATCCAATCCAGAAGTGTACCAAAAAAGAGAACATTATACGTTGTAATCAAAACTAGCTGACTTGAATAAAGTTGTTGCTGACATCAATCATCAATGTAATTGTTATTGATGACATCAGTCATCTTTAAAAGTTAACGCACCATCATAATTATAACATTATATTGATGTTCCCTAATATTACATTAGGTGATGACGTAATCAAAGCACAAAATTGGGCGTTAACGCTCCATCATAATTATAACATTATATTGATGTTCCCTAATATTACATTAAGTGATGACGTAATCCAAGCACAAAATTGGGCGTTAAAGTGTTTCATTAGGAATATTAAATTTTGTAGATTAAATAATGAATGTCACAACATTACGTAATACAACAAAAAGCAACTAAAGTAGAATAGATGAAAATAAAATAAAAACTATATATATACAAAAACAAACAAAAATAAGACTGACGAGATATATAAAGTAAGAACAAATTAAATTTTAAAAAGAATGTAAGTAAGAAAATGTGAACAAACTGCCAACAGAACACGTAAATATAGTTTAACGGCTAATGTCATTTACCTGTAAATATAATTTAACAGGAAACAATTATTTAAAGGCATATATAATAATCAAGCTTATGTACAATTTTACTCCAATGTAATTACGTGGCAAATATAATTTAACGGCGGTTATAGAATAATGCAAACATAATTTATCAGGGTAAACAGATTAACGGCAGATATAATTTAACGGTAAATGTAATTTAATCATTTAATGGCAAATATAATTTTATTGCAAATATTATTTTATAGTAAATGTAATTTTATGGCAAATATCTTTAGACGGGAGATAGAAGTTCCATAATTAAGAGTGCAACATATTCACACATGTTGACACCTGTGCACACACACACGCGTGTAGATAGGTAGGTAGATAGATAGAAATCAGCTGTTTTATAAAAAAATTTAAACAGAAAGTAATATCACTACACAGGAATCACTATTGATAAGTTCAAAAATGACGCAATGCGAAAATATTCTCTTGGACCTTTGCACCGCAAAATATGCGTGTTTCTCTTGAATTCGAAACATAAACTCAGGTCATATGCTAATGTGCCATGTCACTTAAAAATGACCTTTGTCGTCTGTAGCGTGTAGTTGCTTTGACAATTTTACTGAACGCATTGAGCGTCAGTATTACAACGATGATTTGAAAGTTGGAAATTAGATCTAAAACAATTAATATACTACTTAATTACTGTTAATATAATTTCGATTTACCCGTCACTCTAGAATGGCTAGATGTTTTCATTTTTGTACTTACCTGCCAAGAGGCTTCTTTACTAATTCCTTACATATTTTGTAGACTCATGACAGACCAAGAGGCTTCTTTACTAATTCCTTACGTATTTTGAAGATTCATGACTGACCAAGAGACTTCTTTACTAATTCCTTACATATTTTGTAGACTCATGACCGACCAAGAGGCTTCTTTACTAATTCCTTACATATTTTGTAGACTCATGACCGACCAAGAGGCTTCTTTACTAATTCCTTACATATTTTGTAGACTCATGACTGACCAAGAGGCTTCTTTACTAATTCCTTACATATTTTGTAGACTTATGACTGACCAAGGAACCAGTGTAAATTAAAGTGAATTGTATTACTGTTTACTTTTCCGCTCTATGATAATATATATATTGTTGTCCTTAAAGATTTAATAAAGAAAACACACTTTGACTCACTAAACTAACAATGAAATATTTTACTGATTCAACGGCCATATTTTAGCATCTGATTCAATTTAAGTTGTTAAGTAAAACTAATCTGTAAATAAAGTAATTTGTTTAGTGCACATAAACAAACACAAACTATACAATCTTTTAATGGCAGAAGGAAGATGAAATGTTTAATTATAAATATTAAGAAAACTTTATACAAAAGACCTTAATGTTACACTAAAGAGTTTACAATTCATCATACCGTCTATTGGCTTGAACATGAAGCTTTACACTGCCAGTCATCATACTGTCTATTGGCTTGAACATGAAGCTTTACACTGCCAGTCATCATACTGTCTATTGGCTTGAACATGACGCTTTACACTGCCAGTCATCATACTGTCTATTGGCTAGAACATGCAATTTACACTGCCAGTCATCATACTGTCTATTGGCTTGAACATGCAGTTTTACTCTGCCAGTCATCATACTGTCTATTGGCTTGAACATGCAGTTTTACTCTGCCAGTCATCATACTGTTTACTGACTAGTACATGCCGTGTTACATTACCACCAAATAACATCCGAACTTTCCAAATAACTTTAACAATGCACTGTCAATGAAAACAGTCATTATCTATTTTTTTTTTTTTAAAGAAAAAGGAAATATAATTCATATTAAAATGCCTATTTTAACCTTGTATAATATTTTGAATAGCGCAGGAAATGAGTTAAACGGTTGTATATAAGCTTTGTTTGTAATCATTCTACCATTGAAAAAAGTACAGTATTTGCATTACGTCACTAAGTTTACGAACATAACACACCTAACATAGCATAGTATAGTAATATAAAATAACATAACATGACGTAGTGTATCGTATCGTAACGTATAATATAATATAATATAATATAATATAATATAATATAATATAATATAATATAATATAATATAATATAATATAATATAATATAATATAATATAATATAATATAATATAATATAATATAATATAATATAATATAATATAATATAATATAATATAATATAATATAATATAATAAATGTTTATTTGTTTGGCGTATTCATGTGTATAATGTATAATATTTGCAAGAAAACAAATAATTGAATTGCAGCAAGTAGGGTTCCAAATAAGAACTGAGTCCAAAATAAAATGCCTGTTTTTAATTTTCAAACTAAAGTATACTTTCCTAGGAACGAATTTCATGAACTGAATTGACATTTTTTCCTCCATGCACTCAAATATTGTTCTGCATAATGAATGTATATAAATATCATTCAAACCTGTTGCTGTTTGTTTTTACCATTGATTTTACTAACGTTATATTTACTTACTATTTCTCGCAATATATATACAAATTAACACATTGTGCTTCTGGGTGAGTGTGAAAGAAAGATTGGCTGTGTTCGAGCGAGCGTACACACATATACCCCCCCACACACACGCATACACGCACACTCGAACACATAGGCATTTTGATTAGAATTCAATTTCCTTTTTCTTTTAAAAAAATTGTTAATGACTTTGAATAGGCTTGTTTTCATTCACAGTGCATTGAACAAGTTATTTGAACAGTTCGGATGGAGGTGTTACACAGCATGTTCAAATCAATAGGCAGTATGATGAATGGTAACTCTGTGGTGTAACATTAAGGTCTTTTGTATAAAGTTTTCTTAATATTTAGAAGTAAACATGTCATCTTCCTATGTTATCAAAAGATTGTATAGTTTGTGTTTGTTTATGTTTATTTAATGCACTAAATAAATAAATTTATTTAGAAATTAGTTAACAACTGAAATTCAGTCAGATACCAAAATATGACTGTTGAATCAGTAAAATGTTCCATTGTTAGTTTAGTGAATCAAAAGTTCCACTTTTAGTTTAGTGAGTCAAAAGTTCCACTTTTAGTTTAGTGAGTCAAAAGTTCCACTTTTAGTTTAGTGAATCAAAAGTTCCACTTTTAGTTTAGTGAGTCAAAAGCACCAATTTTAGTTTAATGAATCAAAAAGTCAATTTTAGTTCAGTCGAGAGCAAAATCTAACAATCAATCTTTGAACATGAGATAACAGACAGAACAATTACCTCCAACACTATATAAAAACAAGTGTAATTTGATAATGTCAGTAGCTTGGACTTGTCCTAAGGTGAATCCCCCCCCCCCCGCGTAGAATCGTTCGTGTCAACCAAACACTTTCCAATGACAAGAGCAATTTAGGCTTCACTTGAAACCAATTTCTTAAAAGCACAAAAAAATGATAATAACTTTCTGCTCTAAACTGCAAATTTATTGGAAGAATAGTAATCATTAATGTGGCAAACAATACTTTTGGATTATAATGCTTTTTGTTATTTTTTTTTAATAGAAAGAGTCAATCATTCAATACTTACAAAATGCAATAAGACATTCAGTAAAGAAACCAGGTACCATAATTGAAAAGTCTAAGGACTGTGCTGTAAATCAAAAACAAGAAGTGATGTTAACGTTATTATTTTAAGCTTTAGCTACACGAATAGTGACTTCTGCATTAGAAAGGAACAACACAGATACGTACAATTGAAGGATGGCTTAAGGTGCTCCAGTGTAAACAGCTTTGCATGCGTGTTCAGGCTGAGCCACGACACGGTTGCTGCCTTTATTTAACGCTCCTTTGAAGCAGCTCCACAAATGAGGCTCTCCCAGGGTTAGAAATCGTACAAGCAAAACTTCCGGTAGGACGCGTCAAAGCAGATGTTTTGCTTAGCATAAGGTTTGGTAGATATTACATAACCCAAGCATACTTTTAAAATATAAAATGCGTTTCATTAACTTTCCATGACAGTCGTGTTACGCTTCATTTGGAACTGATCTGTGTGGGTAACTTAGTGATCTCTTGATTAGCTTTAAGATTTGGTTGATAATTAATTAATCAAGTCCTACTTTAGGCAGCGAATCAGATGACTGATCAGACACCCATCAAAGGAAAACTCTAGAACTAATAATGAAAATGTTGTGAAATGGGATTTCTGTTTTGTATAATAAATCAAGATGTCTAAGCTATTTTTGTTTCAGAGTGAATATTACGGTATGGAATTAAGAAAATGGAAGGAAGAGTATGGATGCAAGAGCGGAGTGGTTGACGAAGCTGTTAGCAAGCACGACATTGCGTTTACATTCTCAAGATCTTTTCCCCATAAAAGGACCACTGTGTACTGCAGAATAGAAGCCAAGAGCGAACAGTGACATATTTACGTACAGAAATTATAAATCAGGATAAAACACTGTCTGAAATCGGAAGCTTAGTTTCTAACTGACCATCAGTGAAATAAATTATCTCTTTCGAAGGTCGTAAAGGCAAGGATGCATTGTTGCTATTATTAGACGCCGGCAAATGAAGAGTATTATGAAATGCATTGTGGGATATTACCTTCGGAGGGGATCTTGCTGTTGTTTGTTATTTATCTTTTTTCACTAATTTATATGTGACCACATTCCCTAACTGTTTATTAGTTATACTAACAAGTAACTCCCTAAAGGATATTAATCATAACTTCTAACCTGTGTTTCGATTCATTGTTGATTTCTGTACATAACTCTCTTTAAATTTTGACTGCTCTAATTCACTATTGTTCCATTCCAATCACTACTGTCATGAGTAACAAGACAATTCTAGTTCTGTCTTGTATTTTTTATAATAACGTTTATTCTAGTGAAAGAGTAAAGATGACATGAATCACTATGAACATATATTTTATTTCTACCACCCATTTCTAAATATTTTATTTTAATATAAATGTGTGTAATTTTTATGCAATCAAGTGTGAAAGGAAAGCAGTTAATTAATTTTATACTTCTGTTTCCACTAAATCCATGAATCTCAAGAATGATTTATATCTTTCCTTAATTTTTGTTATCTGCATATTTATTATAATGCAGCTTAAAAATCTCTAAACCCACAAATAAAAACAAAAGTGATTGTTTTATCATATAATTGGAAATTTTCATTAGTGGACTATTAATAATAATATATAAATTTTAATTGGCATTAAGTTTATTTTAAAAGAAATTATATAATATTTGATCATATATAATATTATAACAAAATGTACAGTTATATCAAAATTATACCTTCAGAAATTTTAAAATAAAAGAAAATATATATTCTATTAAGAAAATATTGTTATAATATAAAAACTAAAAACGTGATGGCATTTAAATTTCTTTAAAAGTTTCACTGTTTTTCATTAAAAATAAATAAATTAAACTTTCAGTGCTACTCATCATCTGTCAAACTGACATATTTGTATCCAGCTATAAGGATTACAACTAATGATTATTTTTTAATTTAAGAAAGAATCGCCGTATATTACGTATACATTACATAGTAATAATTTGTCAGTATAAGTTAATATAATTAGAAGTAGAATTATGTGTAAAACTTCAAAAAGTGAACAGCGTTGTTTTGGTTTTCTGAAAAATACAGCTTTTGTATTTTCAAAGTATTTACATTTATTTCATTGTTGTTACAAATATATTTAGCTTCTACATTACCAATGTAGGTATACACTGCCTGATGGGAAAAATTAATATAGATGAATATAAAATGTGACAACACTGGCAACTGCTGGATAAAGAAATAAATTGCTCACTTCAATTAGTATTTACAAAAAGATCTAGGCATTTAAATATTAATATGATGGTGACTCATGTCATATTTAACATATATAGACATTTTAAAAAATTATTATGATGGGGACTCATGTCATATTTAACACATATAGACATTTAAATATTATTATGATGGTGACTTAAGCTATGAATGATAACGCTATATTTAGTTTGCCCACCACAGAACTCGGATGAATGATAACGCTATATTTAGTTTGCCCACCACAGAACTCGGATGAATGATAACGCTATATTTAGTTTGCCCACCACAGAACTCGGATGAATGATAACGCTATATTTAGTTTGCCCACCACAGAACTCGGATGAATGATAACGCTATATTTAGTTTGCCCACCACAGAACTCGGATGAATGATAACGCTATATTTAGTTTGCCCACCACAGAACTCGGATGAATGATAACGCTATATTTAGTTTGCCCACCACAGAACTCGGATGAATGATAACGCTATAATTAGTTTGCCCACCACAGAACTCGGATGAATGATAACGCTATATTTAGTTTGCCCACCACAGAACTCGGATGAATGATAACGCTATATTTAGTTTGCCCACCACAGAACTCGGATGAATGATAACGCTATATTTAGTTTGCCCACCACAGAACTCGGATGAATGATAACGCTATAATTAGTTTGCCCACCACAGAACTCGGATGAATGATAACGCTATATTTAGTTTGCCCACCACAGAACTCGGATGAATGATAACGCTATATTTAGTTTGCCCACCACAGAACTCGGATGAATGATAACGCTATATTTAGTTTGCCCACCACAGAACTCGGATGAATGATAACGCTATAATTAGTTTGCCCACCACAGAACTCGGATGAATGATAACGCTATATTTAGTTTGCCCACCACAGAACTCGGATGAATGATAACGCTATAATTAGTTTGCCCACCACAGAACTCGGATGAATGATAACGCTATAATTAGTTTGCCCACCACAGAACTCGGATGAATGATAACGCTATAATTAGTTTGCCCACCACAAAACTCGGATGAATGATAACGCTATATTTAGTTTGCCCACCACAGAACTCGGTGGAGAAGGTGGAATGAACTGGAAGAAACGCGTTTCAGACCACCGGGCCTTAAGTGCAAAATGATTGATAACACTGATCAGAAGGTATCAATATCAATATGAAATCTATACCCTGGTGTTTTCTTTATGCACCTGAATGAACCACTTTACAAACATCGATGTGCCATGTGCGACATCCTTCAGAGACACACGCTGGATGATGGGCGGAAACTGAATGCAACACATGTCAAGAGGGCATGGAAACATTAATTAAAATAAATATTCAATAGTGTAACAGATGAATAACACGCTCCTCAGACATAGTTTGTGTGGGTTTGTTTTTGCATATAGATCACTATTGATTTTGTGTGTCTTCCTCAATGCGCTTGTCCACAGTACTTTTATTTGTCGTTAAAGCATGACGACCGGTCTGATGATTCAAGCTGACACAGCTGGATATCCATTCACTTTAGTACGTGAGTACTTATGTCAGTTTAAATGTCATGTCACAGTAGAAAATGCCGTAGAGAAGATCGTCGCCATCGAATGCAAAGAGGACAATCATTTCATAACTGGACATGCACAAGAGGACAATCATTTCATAACTGGACAGACACAAGAGGACACTCCTTTCATAACTGGACAGACACAAGAGGACACTCCTTTCATAACTGGACAGACACAAGAGGACACTCATTTCATAACTGGACAGGCACAAGAGGACACTCATTTCATAACTGGACAGACACAAGAGGACAATCATTTCATAACTGGACAGGCACAAGAGGACACTCATTTCATAACTGTACAGGCACAAGAGAACAATCATGTCATAACTGGACAGGCACAAGAGGACAATCATTTCATAACTGGACAGGCACAAGAGAACAATCATTTCATAACTGGACAGGCACAAGAGGACAATCATTTCATAACTGGACAGACACAAGAGAACAATCATTTCATAACTGGACAGGCACAAGAGGATAATCATTTCATAACTGGACAGGCACAAGAGAACAATCATTTCATAACTGGACAGGCACAAGAGGATAATCATTTCATAACTGGACAGGCACAAGAGGATATCTCATATCAGCCTAACTATGCACAGTGATTTGTTTATGACATATATTATTAGAGCAGAATTAACTTTAAAATGGACTCTACTTGAATGGAAAAGGAAGGTCCCTAATTAGCTGTATATATTTATATACATACATACATAAACAAACATATTGTTACAGGAAAAATCGAGCTCATAATTCTAATTAATTATAGTATTATTCATCTTTAATTATTATGATTCACTTATATAATGTGTTTTAATTTGTATACGAATTTTGGTACAGTGTAGCATTTGGGGGTGGGGGGTGAGCAAGGATGGAAGGAGAGGAATGTAACGTCAAAAATGTTACAGAGCAAGGTGAGTGAGAGCGCGGGCAGGCATGAATAAACTGATGAATGAATTGATGACTAGGAAATGAATAATGACTAGGAAATGAATTGATGACTAGGAAATGAATAATGACTAGGAAATGAAGTGATGAATAGGAAATGAAGTGATGACTAGGAAATGAATTGATGACTAGGAAATGAAGTGATGATTAGGAAATGAATTGATGACTAGGAAATGAATTGATGATTAGGAAATGAATTGATGACTAGGAAATGAATTGATGACTAGGAAATGAATTGATGACTAGGAAATGAATTGATGACTAGGAAATGAATTGATGAATAGGAAATGAGAGTGCAAACGACGAGTTGGTGGTCTAAGATTGAATGCTGATTAAACAAAGCTTAACTTTCAATCCATCCATTTTAGGACTTTGGTTATTATATAATCATGTTTATATATACAAACCGAACTGTGAGTCTAGCTGGCCATATAGTACAAACACACTATACTGATAAATGGAGTCTAAAGTTTTGATATACCAATACTAGGACGCATCATAGCAAGAATACACAGCATGAGTCAGTACAAATTGGACCATATATCTTGTAAGTGCAATGGTCACTATGTTGTTATTTCACTAATTCCGTGTGTTTGAAACATAAAAGTAGTAATTTTACTAGTTTTATTCATTAAGAGGACATCAGCCCCCAAACGGAAAACGAATCAAAAGATTACAAATAGTTTGCCCCTCTGTGCAGATTACCCACCAATGGGTAACAAGCAATACCTTCTAAGTACCACGTTCATTCACTTGCCTTCCTTAGCAGGGCAGGGTCAAGGTCATAAATATTCTATATACTGAGATAACAGGAAAAGAACGTAAGCCCATTTGTATAGACTAGTCCAAAATGTATGCTACTGGCAGAAGAAAATCTCAAATTACAGCTCAGAAGAACAGCAATTAAACCGTTTTAACCGTTAATAATAAAAGGGAGATAAAGCTCTTTCTTTCTGGATGTCATGTTCCTGTGTACTTTAAAAGCACAGTGGTAATCTTGAACCAAATGTGTGTGTTCTTGGCATTTTAAGGCTGGTGAAATACATGTACATATCTTTAAACACAGATATATTTGTAAAACGACTTTACATATACAAAAGCCACATATTGCAATAGGAGAAATATATTTTCTATAAATGAATATAACAAAGTAGGTAAAAGTATAAAAAAATCTCAAAACTGAAAGAATTAAATAAGAGAAAATCGAATTATCGTGCTGTATCCTGCCTTAACGTATACATCGTGAAAAAATAACAGTTACAAAACGATAAGATGAGTGGGAAAATTTATAAGTAGTCTCCCCTTACCGAAGAAGACAGCAATATCACTATCGCATGAAATGAATGCAGATGACGGAATTAAGAGCTGTCATTTTCTTCAAAGATTTTTATTTCTAAAAATGATCCGCCAAAAAGGGAGAAGCCAACTAAGATCGTGTTTTATTCAAATTAATGTTATCACAGAGCACGTTATAGAAGGGTTTTATTATATAAATACACGGTTAGAAACCATAGTACTGGAACGAAGTTCTAAGAGAACAGCCTACTACCGCAGACCCAGAGATTTGTACCGCTTCTATCGTCACATGCGGGGTTTCAGCTACTATTGTGTGAATAAAATTTTGACTGTTCTATTGAAATCTCTCTTCATCACGGTAGGCGCTATCAGAAATCATAATAAATGAAATAGATGACGTGTGATATTAATGATGCAGAACGTAGAAATGTACTGCTTCTAACTAACATTTTAGAACTGCAAAATTCGGGGTGTGTGGCGGTGAGTGGGTTGTAAAATTTTACAGAAAAGTATTTCTGACGAAAATGTTTATGTACTTAAAAAGCACACTTTGTCAGGAATATATTTCTTTGGTTTTACCAAATGCCAGGACTGATTGATCTGATTAGCCAAACATTAGGTTAATGATTTGTAATAATATGAAGTCTACAATTTGTTAGTAAAATTTGAAGATCGAGTCATTTAAGGAAAACCCTTTCATTTATAACTCTGGACTTTTTAAAATAAAGAAATGACGTAACTCGTTACATCAAATCCCTAATAGACAAGTGCATAATTGTCCGACTATTAGATTTCGTGAAATCTTTCAAGTCTGTGGGAGGTTGGATTCCCGGCACGTTTTAGCACCAGAGCTGATAATGGTTATAATAATGTTTGAGAAGTCGAGGAGATTTTAAGGCACTTGTTAACTCATTAAGAATTTTGGTGATTTTTCTTTTTGTGTGCGTGAATACTTTTAAGTGCTAATTGCTTAATCAGTCTGTAAAGGCATCCAGGGGGACATGCATCACGAGTCCAGGTCAACATTGAAGAGATTATGTTAAATGAAATATTTACAAAGTTTAACACTCTCGTTATTTCATCTTCTATGTCTAAAAAAAAATAGATAATTACATCGTAAACAACGTGCATTGTGAGCAGTTAATCCGTCGAACCAATAAAATACATCCTATTATGATCAATCTATTTTGATGACCGCGATGTAACCGGCAGATTTCTTATTGCCTTCATTAATCAAATGTGTGAATTGATTCAAGAAAATTGAATTGCATGAATAGGCTGTTTTCAATTATACGGTGTGGAAATATATCTTTGTGGTGCAGATTGACCATTATCTACTGATTTGAATAAACTGTCATAAAACAATTTTTATTTTTATCTTTTATAATACTGAACTCTTCTTGCAATAGTTAGAGTTGGGGTGGTGGTGGTGTCATTATAAACGCAAACGTTAATCAGGTCCGTGACAATAGTAGCAAGATTACCCCAAAACTCAGTATAGCCAATTGTAACCACCCCACGATGGGGGGTATTTGCAAGTTAGTATCATTAATCGTAATGGAATCTGCACGCGCAATTGTCGGACTTGAACGAGCTTACATGTTTGCTAATCGGACATAGCCGGGAATTCTAAAATTCATTGCGACATACTTAGAAAATAAACAATAAGTATGCACACCTTGCTGCCAAACTCAAACATTTAATATTAGCAGCTACTGCTTTGCCGCAAATCAACAGTGTTGATGCAGATACAGACGTCTTCCACTTGATTGACTGGTTTGATGGGTTTCAGAGTCTATTTTTATTTCGATAGGTGTGAAATAATTGTAAAGGTGCCTACTTGACCACTGTTGGCGGCATGTTTTACTAGACTGGCGACCTCTCGTGCATCGGGTGTCACATCTTGCGTCCTAAAAGCAGGACAATGAACACTCCTCATATCTGGGGTGTTGCGCATAGCAGTTTTATTCACGTGTCACTGGCAAAGTCTGTCGCCATTAAATGAACAGTTCTACTGGTCTCGAGCACGAAGAAGGGTGAGTTGGTGAGCGTGTTCACACCCACACACTTTCTCCTGGCTGAACTGTGAACACTTGTCATCGTGCCCTCGCAAAAACAGTGTTGCTTAAAGTTGACTAATTGTAATTAGATACATTTTAAAGTTGACTAATTGTAATTAGATACATTTTAAAGTTGACTAATTGTAATTAGATACATTTTAAAATTGACTAATTGTAATTAGATACATTTTAAAGTTGACTAATTGTAATTAGATACATTTTAAAGTTGACTAATTGTAATTAGATACATTTTAAAGTTGACTAATTGTAATTAGATACATTTTAAAGTTGACTAATTGTAATTAGATACATTTTAAAGTTGACTAATTGTAATTAGATACATTTTAAAGTCGTCTAATTGCAATTAGATACATTTTAAAGTTGACTAATTGTAATTAGATACATTTTAAAGCGAACGTAACAGTCTAATCAACTATCTAATTAATTCGTAGATTACTTGTGCTAAGGGAACTGTCAAATTCCTGCGTATTTTCCTACCTAATTAATGCACACACATTTCTTTAATTAATCCTACCTAATTAATGCACACACATTTCTTTAATTAATCCTACCTAATTAATGCACACACATTTCTTTAATTAATCCTACCTAATTAATGCACACACATTTCTTTAATTAATCCTACCTAATTAATGCACACACATTTCTTTAATTAATCCTACCTAATTAATGCACACACATTTCTTTAATTAATCCTACCTAATTAATGCACACACATTTCTTTAATTAATTCACGAATAAATGCCTAATTAATGCATATTAACATTGCATGTAGTGTATATATATATATATAAAATAAATGAAAACTTTTATTTGCACTATTTTTCCAGTGAGCTCAAGACTTCGCAATTATGCCGCCAAGCTCAACATTCATGAGCTGGGTGGTGGATGAGGATAAATTAAGAAGAATTCCTTTAACCAAGAGTGAAGATGAACCGATAATACTCTGATTCAAAGATATCTCACAACCACCAATAATCCCCAAATATGACTCCCTAATGCATGATTGAGTAACAAACTAATTCATTAAACAAAAAAAGTGCAGATTTAATACTCGCATAAGTGCACGTTGAATGCTGTCAAATTAATGCATGCATAATAACTTCATCAATGCAACTGAAATGGCTATTTACTGAAGATATTAATGCTTAAAAATACATAAAACCTATATATAAAAAACCTGCATTTTTAATGCATAACAAATATCTACTTCATGATTAGATAAATGCCAAATTAATGCATGCAAACATGCTAAAAAATATCTGCTAAGTACACTGCCAGAATAAATCTTATATAACTGCATAATAAATACATACATAAGTGATTAGTGAATGCAGGCATAAATGGCTAATGAATGTAAATATAACTGACTAGTGAATGCAGACATAACTGGCTAGTGAATGTAAATATATAATATAAAATAAATATATATATAATATAAAAATAATGCGTGACTGACTAGTGAATGCAGACATAACTGATCAGAGATTGCAGACATAACTGACTAATTATGGCATACGTAAATTGCTAATTATATCATACATACTGCGAAATATAATGCATAAGTAACTTTCTAACACATATATATAAATCTAATGAATAATTGTTTAATTAATTAAAGCACAATATATGCTTAATATACATAACTGCCTTATTAATATTTATATAAAATAGCGAAATAAGTAAAAATATTGCATATAAAACTACATAATGCATGTATACATAACTTTCTAGTTAATATATACATATCTTTGTCTAATTAATGCATAGATGTATGCTTAAATAATGCGTGACTGACTCCACGGGACAACTGGACGACGCCCACTCGCATAACAAAACTTCGCGGAGACGTTCATCAATAAGGCAAAGACGGGAGGAACCTTGGTACATTAATGAGAATTAAAAAGACAAAACCGATGTGCCTCCGACTCTCTTTCTCTTTTCATACATCTATCTTGACTTGAACAAGTTATCTAGCTCTTTCTTTTAATACAAAGACTGTCAATGAACAAAAGATGATTAGTTTTCCTGCAAGAGGTTATAGAGAGGGATGAGTCAGCGATAGCAAAGAACGCCAGGCTCAGAAGTTAAATAAATAACAAGGAGATGACTGTCGTGGTCCTGAGAGAAAATCTTGCGATATGATTGCAGCGATTAGCGATGTTTGAAAATGGAATATCAAATGAGGACACAGAGAGTAATCAAAATACACAAAAGTATGTCAGCTACATAGCAGACAAAAGTAAAAATAAAATTTATTATGTCGACTCTATATACATGTCCACTAAATGCAATAAATATATTACACTTTTTCAGGCATTCACAAGTAAGTGATTATAAATAAATAAATAAATAATAGATAAATTAAAAATATTAAACAATAGGAAATTTTCAATAGGTTCTATCAATCTTAATTACTGACGTTACAAAGAACAAATTTACATTAAATGAAATATGATTTGTAAGAAATTATCATATTTGTACTTTGCAGTTTGTTATGAAATCACAAAAAAAAACCAAGCACACAGTGGCATATATTGCGTTTGACATACAGTTCCTCCAATAGTACGAAGGAAGTCATGAAACCACCAACCCATCATTCGTCCATACTCGTATCTTCACCATGATTATTTTCCGTACATACTTTCGTGTATGGAATCTCTAATGGCTACATGGAAATTTCTTTTCGCGTTTTCTGTGTCGCGTTGGGGGTCAACGTCCATTTTGAAATCTGTTCGTCACGCGTCGACTGCGATCTTTTGCGGTCTTTTCTGACTCAAGCCGGAAGTTTTATCTTGTAATCCAGCAAATCTAGTTAAAAGCAAAATATGAAAAGAACATCTTTAGATTCTATCGAATTGAACTGTACACACAGACGTGCATGTTTCACAGCCACTGGAATACTTTTCAGCGTTGCTAACTTTAGGTATACAACGACATTTCTTGCTATTGCAGTTTTTTAGTTTTGTTTGAAGCAGGCTTCTTCGACAGGCTTTTTGTGTTTCCTGGAAGCGTTTGTCTCTGGCACCACGTATCGTTTTTTTGACTTAATTTTATATCAAATGATCTGCGTACGTTTGTACAGTCCTGCAAGATCAATTCTGCAGCGCATTGCTGTCTATTTCTGGAATGCTCTAATTTGCAGTTTTCTATCAAAAATGCATGGGGCTTTATAATGTAATATGATTTAGGATTGTCCAAAGTTTCAGTATTTGATAACTCTGAAAGATGAGATTCCTTCACGGAACTAACATAAGAAGAGATCTCAGAATAAACTGGCTAGCAATGTCTGGTCATTTGCTGGAAAACGTGCACCCAGTTTTACCAAAGTTCACTTCACTTCTGTTGAAGGATTCAAGGTCGAGACTTTGCAGATTCGATGCTCGACATTTACACTGAATCTTC
This sequence comes from Sinotaia quadrata, assembly GCA_028829895.1. Taxonomy (NCBI): domain Eukaryota; kingdom Metazoa; phylum Mollusca; class Gastropoda; order Architaenioglossa; family Viviparidae; genus Sinotaia; species Sinotaia quadrata. The sequence continues at coordinate 23,201,042 of CM054179.1, read as the reverse complement.
TGAGACTTGGTTTGGCGTGCATCTGGAGCAGCACTCCCTTGCAAAATAAATGCGTTTCTGGTCCGTAGTCTTCGTTATAGTCCGGTTGGTGCGAAGAAAAACTAAACCCTGAGTCTGAATGACAGCAACTTTCAAAATTCCCAGTGCGCATTCACTTCTGTGAAGATAAGATAGACACGCTAATGTCACGTGAGTGTATTTCACAATTCACGGGCTCTCCTTTAATAGTCGACCTCGCGCAGTCTTTGTCTTCCCTTTGGACATAATAATCTTCGTCTTTGTCAGGAGAGCAGACATATTGCACTATGTTAGAATCGTCAATTGTTAATTCAAAACGACCACCGTTTGATGATGAGAAATAACAGTCACTGTTAACGTAATGCTTGTGATTTTCATCTGCATGAGTTTCTCCATATTTCTCATGCTTATGTCCAGTGAAAGACTCTGGCGTCTTTGTCACTGGAAGAGGGCGCTTGTCGTTAAAGGTATTCTGCGTGCTTCCAGAGAAGCAGGATTGTGCATCAAGGGCTTTGGCTTGAAAAACCGAGACTGGAGATGAAGATGGCTTTCGATTGGTCGATTGCTGATCTGAAAAGCATCTCCAGAGGATGTACATCGTCCCGATGATCCTTCCAAGAAAGAAATCCTAGAAGGATTATTTCTTCGTTTAGGATCAAAATAATGCTTTGGGAAATTTGGATAGGAACACGCCTTGTCTTGCCCTTGTGTTGCAATATCTTTGTTATCTTTGTCTGAAACAGTTTCGAGCGAATAGGCATGAGTATCTTGAGCAATAGAACGAAGCTGAGATTTTGAACAGCACGTCCGGACCTTCTCCGTAGGAGGAATATATTGTGGAATTCGGCCTTGCGTGTCCTTACGAACAAGACTTTGTGACTCTCCTGTGCAAGAAAGCGTACATTTCAAATGTACAGTCTCTTTACCCTGCTTTGCTTGCGAAGAACTAACCATATTTCGTGGGCAGGGCTTCTGAAGGAGGCGGTCAGGAGAATCCAAGGCCTCTGACAAAACAACTCTCTCACGCGCATTAGAAACGCATGCAGATGAAATATTTTGTGGCGCTCTGGGTGTGCCTGGCGTTAGTGATGTTTTCTTTGAATAATAAGTTCTATCTGCGAGCTTTTCTCGCCGTCGGCGGTTCTCAAACGCACATTTCCTTAAATTTTCGTTTGTATTCAAATGCAAATTGTCAGCACAAAGACTCGCTTTGCAAAGCATGTGTCCGCTATCAGATTCGAAAACGTGTTGTTTATTCTGTCCAAAACTAACGTGGACCTCGTTTCTCCTTTTCAAGAAATGAATTTGATCGGAACACCATTTACTTGTGGCTAAATCGCGCCATCGTTTAATGTCTTGAAGGGTAGCAGGAGGTAAATCTTGTTTGCGGTATTTCAAAGAAGATAACTTTCTGTAATGGCCATCATCCACAGCGTTAGGTGTCAGCAAGGCAGGTGATGATTTTGTAGACCCATTATGCCTTTCTGTTTCTGATTCACTCGTTGTCGTCAGATTATCATCAGAGTCTGCCGTCTCAGAACCTGAAGACAAGGAGTTCTGCTGTGCTGTTTCGTCTTCCTGATTGGTGCTTTCGTCCTCCGTTTCAGATGACGAGCAGGTAAGAAGAGGGGTATGTTCTTTTGAAGCTTTTCTGCTCTTGTTAGACTGAAATCTTCGCGCCATTTCTATCTTTGTCTTGTTCTTGGCTGCTGTTATAAAACGCATCAGCCGCTGTCCAATAGTCTGTTTACTGTTACTGTCACATCTTTCAGAAGATATTTCTCTCCCACGAGACATATTCAAACGATTAGGTAAACATTGTTTTAGTTTTGGTGCCTGTCTTTCGTGCAAATACTCATTCTCTTTCAGCACGACAACTTGTTCATCTGACTGTGAAGAGCACGAGTTAAGACTCGCATGCGAACTACCAACAGGGTTCACGGAGTCCTTAGAAATTTGCCGATCGTTTTCTGATGAGTGGCTTCTTTGCTCGTGTACAGATTTGACCCTATGGTGGTGCAGAGGTGACACTTCGGTAAAACTATTGTGCTTATACAGCACTTCACCTTTATTGTCCTCAGAATTGTAGTTCTGGGAAACATTAAGGCGACCATAACCATCACGGTGGGGACTATACCCATGATAATACACATGCTCAGGGCTGTGTCGGTGGACGTAACCCTCAGGCTTACGCCTACTCCTTGAAGTAGATCTGTGGGTTCCATGCCGACGGCCAACATTGTAAACGTCACCGCGGTCTCTCTGTTGAGGATGGCGCCTCTCCACTCGCTGTCGCTGCGCCTGGAAGTACTTGTAGTCATCCGGTCTGTAATTATGACTGTGTTCTCTGCTCTGCCTTTGGGAGTGGTCACATCTTTGAAGGCCACGTCGCGTTGCTTCGTTTCGCGTAGAGCTATCTCTATAGTGTGGCTTCAGTCTGTATGCGGGAACTTGGGACTTCTCTCGGACGTACTGTACGTAACGGGAAGTATGCAACCGATCGCTTGTCGGGACTCTTCTTTTGACACGCATGTAGTTGTAGTTATGGTTCCCACTGTAAGACGTATTTTTGTTTTTCTTCACGGAGGCCGTTGCTCCGGATCCTGTGGATGCAGAGCCTTTCCTAATTTTCTTCTTTTTCTTTCCCTTTCTCTTTTTCTTCTTGCCGTTGCTCGGCACATTTACTAATACTTTTGGAGATGACAGTTCATCAACGTCTGCATCTACAGCTGTTTGAGGTACAAAATAAGTTATATTAAGATTGAATTAGTGACTGGGAAAGTATTTTGTTTTTAAAATATTTCATTTTAAAGAGTCGGCTTCAGTAATTCATTTATGTTAAAATATAATTATTAGGAGTAATGCACATAAAAGGGGATTCTGGAAAAGAAACAGAGACAAATAAATGTCTGTAAATTCTGTGAAAGTGGAATAAATAACTATAATGAAAACTACACAGTACTGTAAGAGAAATCTGCAAGTACAACAAGAAGTAAAATGCAAAATCAGTGCAAATTGATTCTATTATGCCACACAAAAAAATAAAGAAAATATACAAGCTGAATCTTGCTAGTAAAAATAAAAGCTGAATAAGCTAGCACCCAGAATTTGAGAAATGTACAAGCCGTCTGAGAGTTCTAAAACATTGCTAAAAGAAGGGTTGTAATGTTACAAGGACACTTTTCAAGTCTACGCAGACTAAACAACATTGCCAAAGGGTCTTACAAATAATAAGAAAAATGTTGTAGCTTTTGCAATGGGAACCAGGAAGTAAAAATGAGAGTTCTAAATATTCCAAAAATGTATACTAAGAAAACAAAGTCTAACCTACTGATACAAATTTCATGGAAAGTTTCAGATGCTGAAAGAAGAATTTTCTAAAATATATAACAAGATTCCATTAATGGGATGTGCAAGTGCAACGCAGACGTTGTAATAGGAATATTTAAATATAAGGGATATTTTAAAAAAAATACATGCATATCACATGATTAATGAAATGTGACAAAGAACTCCCCAAATTCTTATAATGGAAATATGCAATTATACCACACTATTCAAGCATACAGTAAGGCGAATATATAATATTATTCAAACAGACTGTAAGGCGAATATACAAGGATATCAAATTATTCAGGTTGTAAGGCGATTGTGCAAATAGACTGTAGGGTGATTATACAAGTGTATCATATTTTTCAAACCGACTGTTAGACGAGTTTGCAAATAGGAGGAACAAATGATTATAAAGTATTCTAGTTAGGAATGACTTCGTTAAAGAACGTATTCTAAATAAATAAATTGAAAACAATAATAAGAGATAAATAAGTAAATAATTCCGCAAAGAAAATCATTGCGTTAATCATTGTATTTGTAACCGCTGCGTTACATTGTGTTTGTAACCGTTGCGTTACATTGTATTTGTAACCGTTGCAACACTGAAGCGTCAACAAATTTGATAATGTACAAATGCACTCGACTGATGAATTGATGAACGCACTACATCCCATTAATATCACTGACAGGAGTACTCAAATTAATACAAACAATACATTCTACGCCCGTCTGAAGCAAATTAACATTACTGACACCATCTATACATTCAGGAAAGCAAATTAACTGTGTAATTATTAGCTATGTAATTAATGAATCATTTAACATTTATTACATCAATTCTTCATCCGGGAAAAGCAAATTAGTCTCACTCGCATTAGCTACATATCTAGTTAAGAAATTAACACGAACCACATCAGCTATGCAAACGGTAAAGCAAATAAACAATAACATTAAAGATTCCACCAATACAATCATAACATTTGAAGCTAATTAACGTGAGCTATATAGTTACATATCCGCTACAGCAAACCATTTATCTCTCTAGATGTGTTTGCACACTAATCTTAAAAAAATATTATAATACAAAATTAGAAAAGCGCACACATATCCCGATTACCCGGTTACCCGGTTATTGCCCCTTCAAATACCACAGTTCCTCTGTTGTACCTTTCTTAGCACAGCCGGGGCAACAACAACCCACATAACAGCCCTTGCGTTGTTTTGGGATGAATCTCATTACATCCAGTTTGTTGCTGTTGCTGTTTCCCACATAGGCAGAATTGTTCTGTCCGTACGCCGAGTATCGCTCAACATCAACAATTTTTCTAGACAAAAAAGGACGAGTTCATTAGTCTTTACACTGGCATTGTATGAACAAAAGTGGAAGAGCTTTTAGATTTTTTTTTTATATTGATTTCTTTCTGTTGGCGTTGATGAAATGCACTTCTCTTCATTAAGTCAAATTGAAAAGCCAATGTACCATTAATGGTATTACTATTATTCTTAGGGTTAATGGTGAAACTTGGGTATTAAATGCTGATTCGATTGGTTGTTTTCTGGACACACTGTAAAGAACGTATAATGAAACTGTCCTGTGTGCGGTTCAAACGATAGGAGACATTACTCTTTCATTTTTTTTCATATTCCCCATACACCAAGTTATTTGACGTCATACACACACTGATCTACTGAAAACATCCCCTGGTGTGCCCAACATTAAACATTGATTTGCAGACAATAAACAGATTCACCGACAACTTGCTCTAATTAAATGACAGCATACACTGAGCTACCAGCGATACATAATGACGTACTAAACAATGAGCATAAATTGCCGACAATACATTCTGGATTACTGACAAAACACATTGATATTGATGTACTAAAAATAAGCACTGTACTGCTGAAAATACATTGTGGATTACTACAAAATGCACAGATATTTCATCTATCAAATAACATGCACTAAATTGTCGTCAAGAATCGGCGCTGATTTACCGACGTTTAGATGAGACATAACAGTAGATAGCGATGCCCACAGCGATGGCGGCCATACCGGCCAGGATTGAGATCACGAGTATTTCCATTGTCCGAGCACTTTGCATGGACAAAGTGACGACCACCTGCTTCTCCATCTTGTCTGTCAATCATCAGAAACGTATACATCACATACACTTCGTCTACATCATACACAGTATATACTGCATACAATAGCCATACATCATATGCATCAGACACATCACTTTCATCACATACATAGTTTAAATCATATATATAAACTATACATAATATACATTATATCCATCGTATACGTAATATAAATCTTTCACTTACTATTCAACCGTATACCTCCGTGCACAAAGAATACATCGTATACATCATTGTATCATTGTCAACGTTGGGAGACGTTTCATCTAGTTTTTCAGAACATCAATTCCTAACATCACTGTCACCCATTGTTATCAGTCACGAGGCAGTCAGAATCAGCTGCACAGTTATCCTTATTATCATCACCAGTAGCAGCAATATCCACAGGGAAACAGTAAGGTTTAGAAGTGTGTAATTTGTTCTTTTGTTAGCAGTTCACAATCACAATCACAATCACAACAGTATCCGTACTATTAGCACTGGTGCATGAAAGTCGTGAAATGGCAAAGGATGTGTTTTTATTTAAGTGAGATGTAACAGTATCATTGGTAACTTATGAACGGTTACATTGTAAACGTTACTTTAGTTCACTTAGTTTCTCCTGTGAATCGTTTGTACCTCATGTTTGCTGTTACTTTAGTTCACTTAGTTTCTCCTGTGAATCGTTTGTATCTCATGTTTGCTGTTACTTTAGTTCACTTAGTTTCTCCTGTGAATCGTTTGTACCTCATGTTTGCTGATGCAATATCAGTACTTGTACCTCATGTTTGCTGGTGCAATAGCAGTAGTTGTACCTCATGTTTGCTGATGCAATAGCAGTAGTTGTACCTCATGTTTGCTGATGCAATAGCAGTAGTTGTACCTCATGTTTGCTGATGCAATAGCAGTAGTTGTACTTCATGTTTGCTGGTGCAATAGCAGTAGTTGTACTTCATGTTTGCTGGTGCAATAGCAGTAGTTGTACTTCATGTTTGCTGGTGCAATAGCAGTAGTTGTCCTCTGTAGTGATCGAAGTGTGGTTTTAGTCAGTCGCATAAGTATCATGTGTAACTCACGTTTATGTATACAGAAACAGTAATCGGTACAATATGTTTGACCAGGTTTGATTGTAGAATCTCAGTCTCAGTTGCCGACAAGACAGCAATAATGGCAGCAAATTTATTTTCACTTTAGCCTCGTGTATCAGTTTCAGTTATACAAAAATCAGTAACAGCAGTAGGCATGTTATTCGATTTTAGTTAGCTGTATCAGTAAACTTTAGTTTATCGCGTCTAAACACGAATATTATTGTACAATACTTGCTCTCATTTTTAGTGGAAAAATATCCAAGCAGGCATTTTATTCCTAGAAACATAACGGATTGAAGTGTAATGCTAAAATGTATACTATTCAATGACAACAGAAAGGATTCAATGAGTCATTTAGAACAAACATACATAATAAACATACGTAATATAATTGATTGGCACGTTGAAATCTTGAGAGTCGTATTTCACTTGAACTAAGCGACAAGCTAATCACCTCGCAGCCTTTCTTTCAGCCTATATGTTGATTATCCAGTCTGTCTATTGATTATTCAGTCTATCTATTGATTATTCAGTCTGTCTATTAATTATTCATTCTGTCTATTGATTATTCAGTCTGTCTATTAATTATTCAGTCTGTCTATTGATTATTCTGTCTGTCTATTAATTATTCAGTCTGTCTATTGATTATTCAGTCTATCTATTGATTATCAATCCTTTCAATGTATGCATCTATTCATCCCTTCATCTGTCAGTTCATCATTCCTTCCAGTTCACCCATCAATTTATTCATCCACGCATCCAAGTCTTCATTTCGCACCCTCCTATCCATCAATAAATTCATCATCCTTACACCAGCATTCGTCAGCGTTCTCGTCTATGGAATGAATGCAGAAATAATGAAACATTCAGTGAAAGCATACATACTACCAGTTGTTAGATTTGCCTGACGTACTTAATTTTGTGTCGCAAAATTCTCCCCCGAAATCAGGATCACATTTACAATATGGAGGTCCAATGGTTTTGAGAATGCAGTTGCCGTGAACGCATGGTGTATTTTTACAATACTCTGAAACTATTTGAAATTTATAAAAAAAAGAAAAAAAGAAAGATGTTCTTTACCAGAGTATTACATACACACAAACACAAACATGCATACACACATATATACATACGCAAACACACATGCACACAACAGACACACAAACATACATACATAAGCACACAACTACGCTTATACACACATATACACATACATAACACACAGACATACATAATTATGAAATATTAATTTTCTTTCTCTCACATAAGCATACACAGACGCAAATACATATGAACTTATATATGTATATAAGTAAAATATAGTAATAAATATGTGAGTATATAAACATACACATAAAATGCAATTTAGATTTAGACCCTAATTAATAAAAATGTGTTAAGCAAATGATGAAGGGTCACGCGACGTCCACTGCTAGATGTTCGTAACCTTGAGGCTTGTGGGTGCTCTTCCGGGTGCTGGTGGTGTGCGTTACACGCATGAAGCAGACAGAAACACTGGCAGACGAAGACAGAGACAGACAAAAAAAACCAGAGACACAGGCAGACGAAGACAGAGAGACAAAAAACAGACACAGGCAGACAGACAGAGATCCAGGTACACAGAAAGACAGAGACAGACAAAAAACAGAGACACAGGCAGACAGAGATTCAGGTACACAGAAAGACAGAGACAGACAAAAAACAGAGACACAGGCAGACAGACAGAGATCCAGGTACACAGAAAGACAGACAAAAAACAGAGACACAGGTAGACAGACAGAGATCCAGGTACACAGAGAAGACAGACAAAACAGAGCAAAAGAGTGTGAGTCGAACAATTAGTTTGCAGTCATAGGTCAACAAATCACTAAACAGTTATGTACAATAATTATAAATAGCACAAACACTGATTACAAAAATGAGTTCGTTCAAAGATCCATCATTAGTTAGAATACAGAGACATTACATAACGAACATTAAGGTCTCAAGTTTGAGAGCAAAATTTAAACTGTATATCTAATTTAATTTAAACAAAACCGTAGATTACTGCACGGCAACAAAGGGTTTCATAGAGAGCTCTTGGACCAAAATCGTTCAGGGGATCTACATTGAACGATCTGGACCGGGTGTTTCACAGTTATTTAGTATGATCCGGGTAATTTTATTTCATCGCAAACTTGACCTCAAATTCGACTACACCAAAGTGTAATATTTACTCTTTACTCAATAAATTATCCAATGAAAAATGTTTCTGTAAATACAGGACCAGGAGTCCAGCGCGCCTTTTAATCAGAGGTTCTGAAATAATACTAACACTGAAATCCACCACCACCACCTCCACCAAATTTAAAGTGGATCGAAACAGAATGAAGGGAGCATGACGTCATTACTTAACAAGGAAATATGAGACAGGACGATCGAAATATTACATTTCTCTCTCTCTATATATATATATATTTGCATTTTAAGAGCTCTTTATGAAACCTAGCCTTATTTTGTTTTTCCAGTGGAAATGAAAGGGTACTATGGCTGGGGTAAATACCTGATTCCTCTGGTAAAAGGGGCACTGCCTCCTCTCCTATCTTTTCGACCTTTTCAACATCAAGCTTTCCAAGTATATTACGTTTTATCCGCGCCATGACAATATAAATTTCTTCTGCACCTGTCAAATCCGAAGTTTGTTTGAGACAATGCTATTTGTCCTCGGCCAGGGCGTCTTTCATTCATTTCTCTCGTACTGTGGTGTCAAAGGGTCTTGATTAAATAAAGGACACATTAACCTCAAACGTTTTAATTAAAACCAAACACAAGAATATATTTTCCTTCAAAAAATATTTGTAGTGGAGTGGTGATGGTAGTGGTGGTGGTGTGTGTATATGTATGTTGTGGGTGGGTGGTGATTGAGGATTTATAAATCAGTTATGGCGCAGATGTATGCACCAGTATAAACATAGAATCAAAGAGAGACAACTCGTTCGGCGTTTTGTATGCATTTCATCGTTAATTCTTGGGTTCTAACTATCATCTATTTGTGGTGAAGAGTAAAAACCTCCCACTCAGTTATAAATCGAAACTGAGTTGTTGTATTGAGTATAATTCGATCAATAGGGTACTTTTCTGTTGAGTTAACGTGGATGCTACCTTGACATCACTTTATAACATTCTTATGATAAATCAGTCAAATAAATAAAGTGACTCTATCTGAAGATCAGTTCAGTAATACGCTATTTTATTTCATAATTGAATTATGAGTTTGTGAACTCAGATATAATTTCATTTTGGCTAAATTTTGAACATTATTTATGGCAATTAATTGTGTCATAAGCTGTAAATAACACTCGTGTAAACACCAAATCGAAAGATCGTACAACTTGTTTCTTTCATTGTGCATTATCCATTATTTATCATCGTTTGTTACATAATACTTCCAGACACCACAGCCACTACGTGTTATCAATATTAATTTATATGTTGGATTTCAACAGATAATCCGTTCCAAACCAGCCTCCTCCTCTGCGCATGTCTAAACTAAATTCAAGCAAATCTTCAATTATATATAATTTAATTATTTAAAAGGGTCTATAAATTAAAACGTTATAATAAAATAATAAAGTAGTTGCTGGACATTTATACATACATGCACACATACAAATACACATACACGTAAATTTGAAAAACATACTTACATATTACAATCACATATTCATGCACTGACATTCACATCTACACACATACAAAGTTTAAAACCTTATTTACATGAAGGGAAAATAAACTTTAAAGATATTTTGGACAAATGATTCTTTTCGTTGGAGGACACCTAAGACGCTAGTGGCAGAGGAGCATAAAAAAAAAAAAATCGACAAACAATAAATTGACTCGTTTGGCGTGCTATTTGATTTCAGAACTTTCAAGCTAGAGTATTTTGGGGAATTTAAACGACAATTGCTGTATTCGGAGACTTCGGCATTAACCCGTAAAGGCGACTAATCAGTAAGAATAATAAATAATCATTGGTTTTGGCTAAATTATTAATATATTCTATTAATAAGTATTCTCGTTTTATAATCAAACCTCACACCATACCTATATTAGGATACTACTAGCATATATAGTGCGGTTTTCATGTAGTACATAGAGACACTATGAGAAGCAGAGCTTCATTTTCTAAATTTCAATTCAAATATCAAATGAGCCACCATACACCACCAACCCACGAGCAAAATTACAGAGCTATACCTTCAGAGAAACGTCTGCTGAATTGTGCTTTCAACAAAACGTCTGCATATTCAGAAGAAAGAGATTAGCTGGCTGGAAGGGATTGCGTTCTTGCTCATTGCTAACTCCGTCACATCACGGTCATGACGTCATATGACATCATTTGCTCACGCGCGCAGGGGGTAAACAAAACTGGTCATTGACGAACAATCGGAAATCCGAAACCAAAATCCCCTCTACGTCGTTGACTTCTAAGATCCAACAGTGGTAACATCTTGGATACTTGGGAAATTCTAATTTTGACCTCAGAAACACCAAGAATCGAAATGCTAGGACAAAAATCACTGGCTGGCAATGAACGAACATGTAATACGCAACTCCTCTGGCCAATGACATCTGACGTAAAATTAAGACATGCAAGATAGACCTGTAAATCTAATTTAGATTGAAATAAAACAATAATATGAAAAGTAGATATCTGTCAGAATTAAAATTTGTAGAGTATTAAGAGTAATCGTGAAATTGTTTACGCGTATGTTCGAGGGGCGTGTGAACACACACACACACACACACACACACACACACACACACACACACGCGCGCACGCACGCACGCACGCACGCATTCATGAAAGCCATTATATTTCTCACGCGCAAAACAAAAAATAATACAAAGGTGAGAAAGAATTATGGGCGGAATGACAATCTTTTGATTAGAAGCGGTTTCTGTACGACGCTCTCTAGGAATGCAATAAAATTTAGGCTAGAATTGTCTTCTATGGGTCAGGAAAACGTTAGAAATCATATAAAATCAGAAAAAGAAATATTTGGTTGTATTAAAATCAAAGATATACTAATGCGTATTTTGTTATATCCAGCTCAGTCACAAATAACACAGGATATGAACAATAGCCACAAACTGAAAGTAAGGAAGCATAACAAATAGAACAATCACAAAAACAAAAGTCCCACAACTTGTAACTCTCTAGACTACCGTAGGGAAATTTAAAAATTCGAGTTAAACACCACCAGCACTCTTACTGACTCGGCAGAGGGGCTTTATGTCTTGAACGGCATAGTTCTATTTTAAATCAACATTATTTTCTTCATTATGCTCAACACAAACTGTACTGGATTTTCTGCTTGCGCGAAAACCTTGTAAGCTGTTTCTCCGCGTGCACAATCAGTTTAGGTGTTGAAGACACTGACGTAAGTATTAGCCTGTGATTTTTCATTTACTGCACTTATAATTTTTTTTAAAAAATGTATTTCAATCCATTTATTGTTGTTTTATATCCGCTTCCAACTTTCACTGCTTTCGTAAATTTGTGCGAGCGTAAAGAAGCGATTTAAGCTCTAGAATAAAGTAACTTAGCGATATGATTTCAGGAGGTTTGAGCGAGTGTTTGATGGATTTCCTGTGTGCAACCTCCCCCCCCCATTCCCTCCAGTCCGCGGCCAACAGCTTACCGTTTCCGATTGTTCTATGTCAAGGATAGCCTGCACTCACTGTAGCACACACGGAGTTCGATTTATCGTCCAATCCAACGGACTAGACAATGAGCCAACAACTATGAAGTAGGGAACAGTTAGAGATCTCTCGTAAGTTTTTCATCCCGAGAAACCCCAGGCCACTTGAACAAGAGACCTGCGTTTTTATTTTCTGTGACACCGAACTCCGTGTCGACGACATTCGTGCTGCTAATGACTCATTCACGAAACGTAATATCCCAGCGCATCCACTTCACTTGGTTACTGTACTCCATGTAGAGCTCAGTGCACACGAATCAGGCTGTCACTTTAACATGTTAATTTCGAAGTGTACAGGATCACTGATTCTCAGTCTCGTAATTTCGTAGTGGTAAGTAGTACTCACCTCGTAATTTCGTAATGGTAAGAAGTAGTAATCTCGTAACTTCATAATAATAAGAAATAGTAAACTTGTAACTTCATAATAGTAAGAAATAGTAAACTTGTAACTTAGTAATGGTGAGAAGTAATCTCGTAACTTCATGATGGTAAGAAATAGTAAACTTGTAACTTCATAATAGTAAGAAATAGTAAACTTGTAACTTAGTAATGGTGAGAAGTAATCTCGTAACTTCATGATGGTAAGAAATAGTAAACTTGTAACTTCATAATAGTAAGAAATAGTAAACTGGTAACTTAGTAATGGTGAGAAGTAATCTCGTAACTTCATGATGGTAAGTCCTATAACAGAGTCTGACAATGGCGGGTCGCGAAATGCTACAATGTAGTGCGTAATTTTCTTTTTTTTAAAAAGTTTACAGCAGAGAGGAGTGTAGACTGTAGAGAATTCGAGCGTGCGTGTGTGTGTGTGTGTTAAAGAGAGAGAGGCGTAATTCTACATACTGGTCCTCCCACTGGGACAATTTCCTTTTTTTTCCTTAACGCGGAGGTTAATAGTTGCCCAAGCCATTATTATTAGTAACCGTACATTCAGACTTGTCACCAACTCGAGGGCCTGATATCGTGGACTCATATCACGAAAGGAACAATCTCCCCCGTGGCCTCCCTCCCCCCTCCCAACACAGGCCAATTCCTCGGCAAAATTACAGCAAATATTTCCTTAACACGTGACTGTGAAATAATATAATCACAGATTAATGGTTTACTTTTCATTTGATAAGCCTAGGCGCTAGATTTTCGTCACAAGGTTGTCTCTTGTTATACGTGGTTTTTTCCCTCTTCCTGCTCTCTCTCGCTGATATATATATCTCGGTGAGGTCTTTGTTCCGCTTCCTGCTGTTCTTCGGTCACTCATTACATGACAGAAGACTCGAACAGCAAGTGAGTGTCACATAACTGGACCAATTTAGTGTCTGTTACACTTGGCGGGATGATGTATCAGATATCAAACAACAAACCTGGCCTTGCTAATCACATCTTAGTGGACAAGAAGTCCGCACAGAGGGCAAAGGCGCGTTTCTTGTGAAACGGGTGGCAAAGGGAAGGGGGGACTGCTAAACCAACCTTGGTGTACACGTCTTTAGAAGTTTTGGCAATCTGCCAATCGATTCTCGGTACCCGGCAGTCTCTCAAACAGCTTTATAGTATCCTCGATACTGTTTTCAATCTTTTCTAAGTTCCTTCTTGTTCATTTGCTACCCCTAAATTCCATTTCCCACTAACACCTGCAGCCTTTGGTTAATGTCAAAGGTTTTTGGGTCATTTGTGTAAGCCCTTGTTACTATGAATTTAAGCCTGAGCCTATATCCGCCTTGTGTGCAGTGTTCTTAACGTGTTCTTCTAGCAGGCGACTAAAATTAGGGCAGACTAATATTGACAGATCGGGCCTCTAGCTTTTTTTGGTTTCTTTTAGTGCTGTACAGTAGTATTATATTTATGATTACCTAGAGAACAGTGTTTGCTATACTACATACTATTATCATTAAAATACTGATTGATGTACTTTGTATTAGAAGTTTATATATATATATAGGAAGGAAATTGTTTATAATATTAATAATTTTAATTGAGATATTTTTATATAAAAACTAATGCTACTGTAATTGTATATTTTATGGATTTATTAGTGTGAGAATGCTTTACCTATAGTTTGTCACCAAAGATATTATTTTATTTTAGGTCTAACTCTTTAAATTATATTTGAGTAAAGAGCTGTGTTTTAAAGCATAGTCATTGTAGGTTCATTATATATTTGAATCGTCATGTAACTCTTAGGCATTTATCTTTAATTGATATCTGAAAGCAAGTAAGGACACAGAAATTATTTTTAACGCTAATTTATGCCTGTTTTGCAGTCAGGAGTGCACGTTGACCCACACACTATCTGGATATACTTGGCGTGATAGGTTTGTGTGTGTGTGTGGCTGCATGAATCGAAGTATGTGTTGCGTCTGAATATCCGTGCTTTTTATGAGCTGAAATAAAGGAAATAGAAACGACTAAGTGCGTTGTCAACCTGTTCCTGTCGTTCATTCATCATCGTCCATCATCATTTCTCATTTTGTGACCCGACTTGCCATTCTGGAACCATCACATTTGTAAGTCCAACTCATAATAGTACTTTGAGGAATGGGAAACAGTGGAAAATCCCTCTATACTAAAAGAACTTTTTCACATTACCAGTGTTGTGGAGTGGGGTATTTGATTTTGGAAATAAAATCTCTAAGTATCTAGTCTATTAAACAATGAGATAAAATATCTGTCACAATTAAATTAATTTTTAGTCGTGAGACAAGAGAAATTCCTTTGCAAATAAGAACAGAAGATTTCCTTATCAATGTGTAATAAGTTGTCGATTAACTTGTACGGGGTGGAACAATCTCTATAAGACATTGCATATTCCATTTGTAACTGTGTGTATCGCTTCCCGCCAGAAGATATAAAATATAACAGTTAATCTCAGGTGAGAAAGAGAATTACAGGCTTACGTCAAGAAAGTGAAAAAAGTAACACTTTTAAAAAATAATTTTCATAATTTATTAAAAAAGAAATAATAGGGGAAAATATTTCCATCATCGTCCAGACATGTTTGTGTGTTCATGATCAGCAGTTTCGCCTGATTGGTTAACTTTTTCTCATTGCATCACTGATTCTTGGTCCCATCAGTTCAGGGCTCCCCATCCACCTACACATACACACTCCCATGTCTGACGTGAATTTACTTTAGTCTGTCATTCTCTCTTCAACTGTGAAATATGCCAAATGGCACATTAATGTTGGAAACCCTTGACCTCAACCTAAATGGGCTTGAGTAATGCAAATGAAGGAGTCTTAAGAGTTCTGCAGACTATTAGTCTTATCATCTGAACTTTTATTTGTAAATCAGTCCAAGTTTACTAAAGCAAGTTTGTAAAATTTGAATTAAAAATAAGTAAATAACAAACGGTTTTGGATTGTACTAAATTTGATTGGGTTTGTGGATGTTTGGTGTTCGTTTTTGTTGCTGTATTTTGGAAGGTATTTGCAATGAAAGTGTCCAACGGAGGGTTAACTATGATTATCTATGTGTTATATATATTCTTTCATTTACTTCTTTGCATGTAGTTTTTAAAAAAATCATTAAAAATCATACTTGTAGTTTTCAAGATCAGTTGCGTTTTCATGAACAAAACGCAAGAATTTCTTTTAATTTTTTAAATTTTCAGCTCTAAAACGCGCCAAGATGCAGGCAAATCTTGCTCAAGACAAAGGGACAAAGAGAAAACATGTGCATAAATCTGTGATGGAGTACTGGACACAATGCATTCGCCACTGGTATCCTCATCTTCACAAGATGACCTACTTTTTCCCTCCATTGCATTTCAACCGCGTGTCATACATTGTGCAGAATGTGTCCGGAAAGGATGTACTGCAACCATGCATAGCGACAGATCAGCCAGCTGCACGGAAACACAGCCTCTCCATTGATACGCAGGCTACAAAGTCTTGTACCCATGCGAGGCTGTTGGTAAAGGAATCATCCTTATCTTGTCAGATCAACGACCTCATCCCGTGCTATGCGCACTCTTTATCGTCATTTGCCAGCAATCCCACTACGCAAGACAACCAGGTCCGTGATGATGAGGCACAAAACCGGGTGCTACACTGCTTGCGCGCTTTGGGTCGTGCGCAGAAAGAGGTGATGATGGTCATCTCACAGCTCCAGTTTGGCTATTATCTGAGCAAACCTTGCTACGCCGCAGCCGCTGCCTATCCCCGCGCCAACGATCTGGAAAAGACACTCCGCCAAGGAGACTTCGATGTTCTCATCATTCACAGCAAGTACGGGCTGATTGCAGGAGAAATAAAAAGTGTGGGAGGCAACTTTAGCCAACTTGGGTTGACCGTCCAGAAGGAAAACGAGCTTCTGGTGAAGACTGTGCAGAAAGCAATCAAACAGCTGAATCGATCTGCGGAAGTGGTCAGTTATCTCGTGTCCGACGTAGCGGAGATCCCAGTCATCAAGACTCTCATCCTAGTGAACGTCACTGCCAGGCAGCTAATACGAGCGATGAAGTGCAATCGTGACGTAGAAAAGGTAGGTGTTGTAACGCTTGTAACGATTCAATCCAGATACGAATAAGACGCTACTCTACGTATGTGATGTACGTATGTAACATGCAGACAATGCTACATATTTATTCCATGCAGGATTTCTCAACAAAAAATGTTACATCGTTCTAAAGGAAAATAAAGATGGGGATAGAATTTTAGCATATAATAAGAGGAATTGTCTTTAAAGAAAATACAGATGGAGATAACAGTTTTAACAGATATTAAGAAGAGTTAGTATTAAGCTCCCTCTCTACTGGAGACTCAATTCGTCAACACCAGTTTTTTCCCTTGGATTTGCGATCACAGCAATCATTCACGGGTACAGCACAGAGATGACAAACGCAAAAACACACTTTGTGTGGTTCTAACGTCTGTTTCATCTCTCCCTAAGACGATGACAAACGCAAAAACACACACTTTGTGTGGTTCTGACGTCTGTTTCATCTCTCCCTAAGACGATGACAAACGCAAAAACACACACTTTGTGTGGTTCTGACGTCTGTTTCATCTCTCCCTAAGACGATGACAAACGCAAAAACACACATTTTGTGTAGTTCTGACGTCTGTTTCATCTCTCCCTAAGACGAGGACATAGTCAAACGAGCAGCATGACTGGCAACAATACGCCACCAAATTTAAACTCCCTCTTCAATGTCCACAATTAAAGAAATGACAATAAGAGCCCAGGGAGATAGCTTGAACTCCTGCCTGCAATATACTCAAATCTTCTTCCTCTCAAACCGTCAAAATTATCTCCTATAATCTTTTCCCATTTAAATCAAATGAAAGTTCCAACTTATGGACGAATAAAGGTCGGGCTAGTAGTTCTGTTATTCCCTTCTTTTCATACATCCATATTGCGATATTTTTCTTTCAGTATTCTGATAGATTAGAAACTTATCGCCAGCTTACCTAACGACAAAAAATACTTCAGATACCTATTTATTCATGCCGGCTTGTAAATTAAATACTTTATTATATATGTAAGTTATTCATTACTTTAACTATATCCCTGTCATAGATTGAGGGTTATGGTTTTAATTCTTCATAATGATAGATAGATAGATAGATAGATAGATGCAGAACCTTAGAGCAGAATGCTAAACCAACTCATCCCGCTAGCTTTGAGCAAGTGAAATTTCTTTACGTTCGATTAACGTATGAACTAAACGTAACATTGCGGAATCGATGACTGGACAAAAATACAATCGTACGTTAAATGTGAAATTTAAGATTTAATACTCGGACTCGATTGATTATCTCTGGAAGCTTCAAAGTATAACATTACTGACGGATCCACGCCATATCACGTTTGCAATACTTCTGAATATATCACAACATATCGTTCATTACAATTTTAACTGGTATATCTCTCATGTCTCCATGTGCTTTTTCTTTAATGATTCTCAATTTCACTACGTGCACCTGTCACGTCTGTTTAATTTACTTTCTATTCAGTTGCCGCGCGTTTAAACACTTATACTTGCCAGTCAGACTATTAGACATGAAAGCGACTGTTAATCTGGTATAATTCTGCCACCTTCCGTTTGACTCATTGCTCCCTGCAAAATCAGATTCCTATTAATGACTCACATATTCTACCAGTTATAAAAATGTATAAATTATATAAATACAAATTAAACATATTAATATTTAAAAGAAGTCTTAACCCTAATTATTACTGTCACATATCTTATGTTTCTTCGTGTTTTATGATCATATTTTGTTTTATATCTCATCTGTACTGTTACAAGTTTGTCTATCTTTGTGCATGTGTGCCAAGCAACTTTGCCAGAAAGTGTGTTTTCATTTTTATTTTCATGATCTTTCATCCTTTCATGTCCTTGATACATTTCCTTGTCCCAGGTATCAGTTTGAAATTAATAGTAGCTCAGCAATACTTCTTTGAAGTCAGAAAGCCACATTTTCTCCCAATTTTACTTGCTACAGTCTGCAAACGCTTGTGTAGTCTTGTGCTGTAAGTACCTGTGGTGGACAACTCAAACACAGCGACAAACAGTGCTCAAGGGCAATTATACAGCTCTTGTATTTTCATGCTTCCTGCCAGGAATTGTGCCAGTGCCTGTGTGTACGTGACATCGAGACGGCCGTAGATCTGTGTCTGTGTGCAGACGGTCTGACGACCAGAGACCGGCCCTGGGACGTGTCGAAGGAAGTGATGTCACAGTTAAGACAGTGGTGGCAGAGGAGGGTCTCTGCCACGTTGCCTGAAACGGAAATCCTGCCATTCTACGAACATCTTATTGCCAGGTGAGTGCAAGTGATTGTCTTCTGTGTGGCGAGCCGATATGGTTCAGGTTTAAAATTACTGTTTTCCTAACTTGTTCATACATAAAATGGTCTATATTACGTAATTTAACTATGATATTTTTTTAAAAAAAGAAAGGAAAGAAACATGCATATAGTTGTACTTCTGCATTTTGTTTTGTTTATTATTCACATGAGGGATACATCATACTGCGGCAATTTGTTTTGTTTATTATTCACATGACGGATACATCAAACTGCGGAATATTCAATATCGCGACCCTCAAAACTTTTAAAAAATAATTTATTTAAGAATAATCTATACGTACATTCTGGATTTTCTAGAAACATATAACATTATCAGTTATATATATATATATAGGTAGATGGTGGTTACGATAATAATTTAATGTCACTACTGGAGCTTTTGTGAATCATTTCATCATAAGACGTTCTCTGATCTGTAGTGCTCCAGTGGATAAACACACACACACACACACACACACACACACACACACACACACACACACACACACACACACACACACACACACACACACACACACACACACACATGTTTGTATGTAGATAGATAGATAGATGGATGAATGGATGGATGCATGGATGGATGAATAGATAAATCAATAAATAAAAGTATTTACACATTCACCACATTAATTTCTTTTTCTTCTCAAAACATGAGTGCACATAACACCATGCATATGACTCGGCGATAAATTATCCAAATAAAAAAAAACACAAAAATCCCCTCAGCAAATCTTTGCTCAGAAACGGCCTCATAAGTATCGATTTCAAGTTTGCTTTCCCAGACCACCCATCATAAATGACATAATTAACAGAAATATCTACACACATTAGCAATAAGTGCATGCTGGGATTTGTTTTCTCTTGGTTAAAAGGATAATGCATGTATGTATATAGATTCATTTGTGGTGTGCATGCGTATATATATGCATATGCGTTTGCATGCAAGTATGTGTGTGTGTGTGTGTGCGAAAGTTTCTGTCCCTGTTCTTTACTCGTATTTCTTGACTGTTCGTTTTCAAGACCACACAACATCTCTAACAAATAAAGGCAAACTGTTCTAGGTTTTGTGGGCCGGCATCCACCATAGAAATTCGCTGCGTGACGCCACCACGACTGGACATACGAACTGAGGGCGAGGGAGTGTCCGAAACCGGGGAGAGGGTGTCGCGACTGGTCCTGTTTCCGCAGCAACTAGTCCTTCTCAATACGTCACCACCCCGGGTATTCCTCAACGGCCCACCCGGAACAGGAAAAACAGTCGTGCTGACCTTGCAAGGCCTTAGCTGGCTGCAGCATGGACACGACATTGACATCGTCAGTTCATGGCCGAGAAGTCGTGCGTCGTCGATCGTCATCGAACATCAACTGTTGGAGACGAGACACGAGATGAAAGCTGTAATTCCTGAGACAGTCGTGCGTCGACACCAGTATGATTTCGGCAGGGTGGAAGACGTCCTGTTAGCAGTGAATCAATTGGCATGTATAGCTCACAGGAACAGACAACTCTGCATTATTGCGGACGAAGCCGGGCCTTGTACAAAGTTAGTACGGAAATGGCTTCTCTGTTCACGTTTAAGATAGTCGTTCGACTGGGAGAGTTGGGTGGGGTGATGAGAAAAAAGAACAAAAAATGTAAAAAAAAAAAAAAAATACAAAAACAACCCCCCCCCCCCCGGAAAAATAACGTAAAAGAAAGAACATATAACAAAACAGAAAAATTGTGACCAAAAAAAAATATCCCAAGAAAAAGAACCATTGTAAAAGAAAGAAAATTAAATTAATCAAAGCCTCATGAAAATCCCAAACTATTTATAGATATACAAATAAAAAATAATTAAAATGAAGACAATTCAACTAAAATAAATTAAATGAACGAAACAAACAATAAATAGCGTTTAATATTCCACGTTGCGGAATATGTCAAATAGTTCATAGCACAAAAACACTATATAAAAAATATGTCAAATAGTTCATAGCACAAAAAACACTATATAAAAAATATGTCAAATAGTTCATAGCACAAAAACACTATATATAAAAAAAAAGTAAACTAAAAATGAGCAATGTCCCCATCGACACAAAGTTTAAAACTTGAGGACCTTGTTAAAACTACCACAATCTCAGAAACAATACGCTCAAAATGACCACAGACTGTTTAGCGACACTCTTCAAATGACCATATATTCAACGTCATGACCATACACACAGTCTAAAATTACTTTTATTTGAGCTGGCATCTGTTGAGATATATTTATAATGTATCGGTACGTTTAGCTAATTTCAACTTCATTTCTCATTGTTAATAACCTTATTGTCTTGATGAACTTTTAGCCGTAACGTCGACGTAGTCAGTGATGAAGAAAGAAACCATTCAACAAACTAAGCACGGCGCTTAGGGCACCTACCACTGTGGGGCTTGAGAAAAAAATAATTGCTGATAATAGAATTGAATGATTTACATAAATAACCCCTTCGATCTGCATCTGCAAGAATTTTGATTGAAATGAAGGCAACACCGGTATTCTCCCCCCACCCCCCTTTCAAACTGTTTATCTGTTCACTGTCCAATCCTGGGGAGTCTGTAATTGCAGGACAACGATGGTCAATGAGGTAATCCTCAAAATATGAAATTCGAACTGTATATCAGTCAAGTTGTTAAAGTTATTTAAGATGAGTAATTAAAAGTATTAAATTTTTAATGATGATACTGATAAATAATAGAATGTACAATAAAAAAATAAATATCCAACGAAAGAAATATCAAATATTGGAATTTTACTATAATAAAAATGTAAACTTTGCTAAATGCTTAGGTCAGTATAATGTATTTGTTAGCAATGGATAATATCAACATTATATGAAAATATATACATAAATGTATATAACAGTATATATAGATATATAGATGTATGTGTGCGTCTCACTGTAGTTTTTAAGTAATATAATACATTTCAATATGGTTGCTATCTCAGATAATACAAACATATTTTCTCTCTTATGATTTTTTTCACACATGGTAATGTCTTACTCCCGCACTGCTTACAGTTTAATATATGTGTGTGTGTGTGTGTGTGTGTGTGTGTGCGTGCGTGCGTGCGTGTGTGTGTGTGTGTGTGTGTGTGTGTGTGTGTGTGTGTGTGTGTGTGTGTGTGTGTGTGTGCTAACATTTCATCTCTAAGGCCTGCAAAATCATTTCGTCGATTACTTCTCAGTTTATGGTTGACATTTGTAGGGACTCTGATTCCCCTCGCTGTATTCTTGGGTTCCCACCATACTGGGGTGGACCGCTCAATATAAGAGCACCCTAAAGAGGGTATGTTCACTCTCTGGAAAATCCCATTCTAAAACATTTTGAATTTTCAATTTGCATTGGGTTGCTTTTATAATTTCTCATTTGCTTGCAATTTGTATACCTATAAATATTTTTTAATTTTCATGGTGCATTGGCTTACTTTGATAATTTGTCATTTGCTTGCAATTTGTATACCTACAAAGTATTTTTTATTTTCATGGTGCATCACTTTGATAAGGTTTCTCGTGTCTGCATTTTCATTTTGTTTCACATAATTGTTTCATTTTGTTTGATTTACAACAGTGATAACTTCACAGACTTCTGTAGTCAGATAATGCAGAGTGTACCGGAAATGCGTCTGTGGGCAGCCGCAGTGGAACATCGGGAAATACCATCTTTTTTCAGTGTAGTAACGTTAACAGCTCCACTGCGGTCACCCCCAGTCGTCATTAGAGAGGTGATGAAGGCAGCCCAGATTCACTCGGGGGTTATCAAAGGTTACAATGACACTGAAGTGCCTGCTCCCACTGATGGACCAACGGTCAAAATAATCAGACACTACCGCAGCGATCAGTCGGGTCACAACGGAGACCGGCCAGACGAATGTGTGATGTGTGGTCACCATCTTGCAAATGTCCTAACTGAACTGCATGTGGGTCAGACTGGTACGTATTAGTCGCTGATTGTGTGGATAAATGGATGAAAATACAAGTGTATGCATAGGGTTAATCATCAGTCGTGCTGAGTTAATGCTGCGATTTTTTAATTTTTTCTTTTACAGAGTCCATTTCACGGAACTCAATCGCCCTGGCGTACTCTCGAAACACTCCACCCTCCCTACAATATCGTGATGTCCTTGTGCTATGCGATAAACCACGTGACGATCATGTGAATGACGCAGGTCAGGTGACGTCAACGGCGATTGGTATAGTTCAAGGACTTCGGGCTGAGAAAATCCCAGTTCGCGTCATTGACAACGAGGCTGATGACGCGGCTGTCCTTGACGTGGCGCTTGCGTTCAGTAATCAGGTGATCGTGGTGAACAAAGATTTGGTTCAGGGGCTGGAGAGAAAAGTAGTGGTTGTTGCATGGTTTGGCCAGGGTACCTTACCCGAGCAACTGGGTAGACTTCAAGGGGCATCTCGCTGCACATCGCAATTGGTATGGATTTACTGGGAATGACGACACTCATGCACCGCGTCTCATAAATGCCAGGGAATCCATTTTTGTTGTTGTCTGATTTGTACGTATGTCAAAGTATTTATTTTTATTTAAAGATTGTAATATCAATCAAATGGCATCGACTAGGCAGTACTAACTTTACCCATAAATATAAGAATTCACACGAGCACACGTGATTTCTAGTATCCAATGGAATGAAACATGCGGAGTCAAACAGCATTACTGAACAGATAGAACACATGAAAATGTGTAAATAGTGGAGGATTCAGGAGATGGATAGGTGGTGGTGGTGGGGCAACCGAATTAGTTCTAATGGCTTATATTTATATAACTCCAAAATTAAAGCAAGATAGTCTTTCTGGAGTCTGGGCAGTAGTGTGCTCACTAATTTCT
The DNA here is from genome assembly GCA_028829895.1 of Sinotaia quadrata. Lineage (NCBI taxonomy): Eukaryota > Metazoa > Mollusca > Gastropoda > Architaenioglossa > Viviparidae > Sinotaia > Sinotaia quadrata. The sequence continues at coordinate 23,177,055 of CM054179.1, read as the reverse complement.
TTGTTAATCCTTCCACTCACACATTTCCCTTCTTACTTCAATTTCCTTTATTTCAGGTCATAACTTTCATACAGAAAATCACGCAACGTATTTCCCTTCTTACTTCAATTTCCTTTATTTCAGGTCATAACTTTCATACAGAAAATCACGAATCATATTTTAATAATTTGATTTAGTTATCCAAGACAGTAATCCCATTTTGTGACAGAGTACCTACATTTCGTATGAACTTCAGTATCTAGCAAAGGTCTGATAGATATTGTAAATACTGACAATGCTATATTTTACTGACAGCACTACCGACTGCCAAGCGTCAATAAAACCACTCATAATATCTATTTTCTACTGACAACCAATCTGCCTGCCTAAGTTTCAACCAGTTACATGTGCCATTTGTCTTGTGCAGGTAGCACTGTGTGAGTCTACTGTTCCTGTGAGTGTACTTAATAACTGGTGGCAATAGATAAGAATATGCGAGAAGATAAAAATCGCTGACGTGTTCGTAAGGCCATCCACGGTGTGGACACACAATGAAGTGGACTTTTCTCTCCCTAACACACTTGAGTGCATTCCTTAAAAGTGAGTACAATTAAACTATTTTGTCTTTCCTACTCTAGTATTGCTTTCCGAGCTTCTTAACAAAATTCAAGAATTTTTTTTTAGTTACACGACTCCATTCAGACATAATACAACGTACTAACTCGCACAAACACACACATACATAACAGTCACATATACATACACTCAAAATTACTTACCAAACACTGCCTAATGTTGCAATATAATTGCTCAGCAAGTTCTTTGATTGTTTCTGCTTAAAGTAAATGAAAGACCAAACTAAGCATTGCACTAAATGTTGGGTGCATTATGTTTTAGTATTATGTCTGCATCCACGCATTATCTCAGTAAATTATTAATATTGCTAGTGTCCGTATTCGATTACTTTAAAAAAAAAGGTTTAATGTATTATTAATATTACTCGTTTCAATTTATTTCAGTATTCTCTACTTGAAAATCCTGTACTTCAATCTCAATGGCTACTCCAGACATAGATCGTCAAATCAAGACAAGACACTTACGTCTCATGTAAGAGCACAACGATTATAATTATTGTTTCGGGGCCCCGCGCTGGGGAAAAAAGAAACACTTGACTATATGTGATCATGCAATTATCTTTGTCTATTTACCTGTCTATCTACCTACCTATTTACCTGTCTGTCTACCTTTCTGTCTATTTACCTATTTACCTGTCTATCTACCTACCTGTCTATCTACCTGTCTATTTACCTGTCTGTCTATCTACCTACCTGTCTGTCTGTCTACCTACCTGTAAGCATAAGCCTGGTATAAATTGCTAGATCTGCGCCGGACCCTGGCACGAAAAAGATTTCACAATTAAAATTATTTATTTTAATAATAATACCTAAAATCCCAGACTTATCGGCTAGCCACTTCTAGGGAGCTGGTAGGGGGCGGAAGTTCTCTTCCTATGCCCATCTAAAAGTCACTTGCAGCTTACCCCCACCCACCCCCATTCCCTCTATCTAGACAATAATAATAAGATAGAAAACCAAGACTGCGCAATGAACGTGGCAGACGAACAAGCCACGCGAACACAACACACATGAGAAACAAAATAGGAATCAGACAAATTTCAACTATACACAATATTCTATGCAAGTTGTGTGATCAAGTTCTGGTACTCGCAACAACCACGTGTCACTGGGTAATAATAATATACTTCTAAGTCTAAATAAACACACGAGTAACAAATTCACAACAAGAAAGCTTCAGTTGTTCATTCATCCTTCACACATTTAACGTAAGCATATGATGTGGCGTATACTATGATTGAGGCTTATCTCCTAAGGATTATCGAATAATCTCCGTTCGTCCCTCTCTACCTGACAGGTTAGTACTAACTACAGACACTTAGATAATGTCATTAACAAAAGCTCACCCTCAGCAATCACAATGCTGCATCTTGACTTTACAGACTTGGGCTGCGTATTTGGACAAATTGAATTCTTAGACAGCCCTTGACCGTTGCAGCCCATGCATGAATGTCTGGAACAACACTTGTGCGCACAATAGTCTAATGAAGAATTTACAGCAATCCACACTGCTGTGCAAAGTAATCCAGATAGATACTGGCATACAAAATTCACTCTCGGTGAAACCTGGATACAAGTACCAGAGATTCGTGCTGCTAACGAGACTGACTTTTGGCACTGACCACATTCGCTGATGATGGGGGGGGGGGGGAGTCCTTCCGGCCTGGGTATATTTCGTGCTGGGGGGGAGGGGAGGGGTAGGATGGTTGGGCCTAGTAGCTAAATCAGTTTTCTTTGATGAGGGACATTTTGTCCAGGCAAGGTTGTGCTTTTGGATAGGAAACTTGTAGTTGGAGTGGGGTGACTGGCGGGGGTCTATGGTGTTCATGTCTGGTCGGTGAGGCAATAGCCCAGTTGTCCGTGGGCTAATGTCCTGGTATTTGGTGTTGTTGATGTAGTAGCTGTTGTTCTCGATATTAGAGGGGAGAGGGTGGATGGGGGTATCATACAGAACCCTAGGTCTATACCTAGTGGCTACACGTACCCATCGCCTATCTCATTAATGTGATCGTTGTTGTCTGTTGGGATAAAGATTGCTTATAACATAGTGATAGGATATGAGAAACCATGTTTAAGTGTCAAAGAATACATGATAGGTAAGACTTTTCTAAACTAATTAGCGGTGCCATTTAGGTGGAACATTCAGTAAGGAGTCTTAAGCACAATGGTTTACACCACTAGACAGTGTTTTTATGAAACTGGTAGTGTAGTTATGGTGTCACACGAGTTTACACTTATGTATGCTCACACCACTTCAAAAGAGAAGAGGAGCTCATTAAGAAAACATTTTGGGAAATGGTTTTGCTGAAAAGACTACTGAATCAACTACAAAAAAATAAATTGTTTAGAACTTGCATCTGAAATATAAAACTGGGAAAAGACTGAGTTTTATGGAAATCTGTTTCTGAGTAAACAAGAACTTAGATTTTACACAGCTGTATCGCATTGTTAATATTATATAGTTGTATTTTTAGTATAATATCATCATTTATAAATTTTGCATTTACAATGTATGTAGTATGTATTTTCTGTAAATTTAGGATAAACGAATCAAGATGTGTTTGCTAATATTTGAGGCTAGTCATCTAAGGCCAAAAGAGCGACATCTTTGTTAAGTTATATCAGTGTAATTTCCTAATATTAGGAAATTCTGGATCTCTGCTATAAAGAGAATGAATCTATGAATTACTTACACAGAATATATTACCCCAATCACACCACCCGACCACACACAGTCTCTCAGCTGTACAACTCACTCTCAGTAGGAAAATAAATGCATTTTAATATATATTTATAAAAACAAAACACACGTTTTTCGAGAATAGAATAATCACCAATATGAGTTGTAAATCACAAAGTTAAACTGTCATGATAGCAAATTATATTTATAGATGAAATATTAGCAAATATTTTATGATGTGAAAAATTATGTACAGCAGATTGACACAAAATCTCTGCCAAAGTGTGTCTTATCTATTTACCTTTCAATAATATTGCAATTAAAGTGCAGTATATACATGTATATCAAAACACAACACAATGAAAATAGTAATGAATATATAAAATATGGTTTGGATTTGTTTCTCTGCAGGAACCAAGCCTTCAATGTTACTGATCCAATGGACAAAATACGGCACCCTGTAAGTTGCTGCTAAGAGAACAATCAATCAATCAAGGCTAATTTCAAAAACCTGATTTTTATGCACCCTTCCATGTGGATTTAATTTATGGAATTCAGTGAGGTAGATGAAAATTTGGTAATGTGCAGTGCATGAATACAAACATTCACTTTGCATAAAAGGAAACATTTGTAATAAGAAATAATTAAAGTTTGTGTAACAAAAGTTATCACAGTGCAATAATAAAAAATTATTACATTAAAATGTAGTTCATTTTTCTCTTTATCAATTATTGTGCTAAGAGCATAAGGTAATATGTTTTAAATGAACTTACAATTGCAATCTGAAAACAAATCATAATTTATATGCTATAAAGGAAAGAGCATGTCAGTACTTTCGATAAATGCATGTTCTGTAAACATTCTAAAAGAATACTCTTTTCCTGTTTCATGCAATGGCTGAACTATTTTGAAAACTCCAAAATCCACAAGAGGAATGGAGATTATGCTTATAAATGCTTATTTAGGTATAAAATTGTTCTGCCTTGTGTTTTTGTGTGACGTCATTCTTATCTGTTTCTGTGTGATGCCATTTTTATATGTTTCTGTGTGATGTAATTCTTATCTGTTTCTATATAACAACATTCTTAGATATCTGTGTGAGCCATTCTTATCTGTTTCTGTGTGACATCATTCTTCTGAAGAATTGAACTCACACATATTCAATTTGCAGGACTAACCACTAACTAAAACAGAATAGCTAACATTAATGAATTAGCTTACTGTCATAGCTGATCTAACTTAATCTTCATGGGGTCTTCATAGAAATAGTATCAAGAGTATAAAATATCTGCAATCAAAAGAAATTCAAAAACATGTGCAAATAAATATGTTTTCATATTCACAAAGAATAAAGTTTCTTCATCAAACTATCTGTAGATGGCAAAACTGTCTTATTATTGGACAGTCCTTCCAACTTAAACACCCATCCCCAATTGCAAGGCATTTGGTTAAATGGAATGATTGGAATCTGTATGGTTATGCCTCCGCCTGGGATTCCCTGGTAGGCAAAAGCGGGGCCATTGTAACCCAAGAGTGTGACTCTGGTTTGAGGAGTGACAACAGGTGCACCCAATTTCAGAACAGATCCCGATGGCCATTTGAGCAGGATCGCATAGACTACATTGCCACTAGTCCCCATCTTGGATGTGTACCTGGAAATAAACAAACAGTGGGTAATATCAACTGGATGAAAAAGTAAAATTGGAAAACTAAAAACTATACCAAACAATTGTTTTGCCTGATATTCAAACATATTGCTAACATGTCAAGAGCACTAATATTATTAATTTAAAAAGTAAAGTTATGCATACTTGATTTTAACGTTCATGTAATTGTGAAAATCTGATGTGTCTGTATACAATATTTAAAAAAATAAAATAAATACATTATTTAGTTTTATGAATTTTTTTCTCTAATTACTTTTAAAAGTGATACCTTCTATAGTTAACTGATTTTAAAATGGCATAAATAAAACTGTAAATATGGGATTAGCAACCCTTTGTTTAAATAAGCAATGTCTTGAGTTTCTTTAACAAAAAATCTTGGTTAGCTTACAATGCTACCACTCAAAGTTATAATCTATATTATTAGTCAAAGATGATGCAGTAATGTCATTTAAAACTCTAAGTTTGCTGTGACCTGTAATAAAGAATTTCATCCTCAGATACTTAATATTAACAATTTAGATGATTTAAAGTTTACATTTATTAAAGATACATAAATAAATTAATTACATTAAAAGAAAAAAAAACTAGCACACACTTTACATGAAACATTTTTATTTTCTACATTTTTATTATGCTGCTCCTGTTAACAAAGAAAAAGAAAGAGATGGCAGAGAGTCTGGGATAACGGATGGTTTAAAAAAAAAATCATTATTTGGGAAGATAGCATTAAGTCTTTCTTGTTGAAACTGAAAATAAATTTAGGAGTAATGCAAAAAAATATTTTGTTATGTGGAGAGGGGGAAAATTAAAAAAGAATGTATGACACAGAGAAGAGCAATTAATTTTAGTGTGATCTTCATCTGTTATTATGGTTGGCATAGAAGAATATCATCTATTACTATGGTGTACACAGAAAGAATATCTTCATCTGTTACTCTAGTGGACAAAGAAGAGTATTTTTAGATTGCTAAAATGGTCATAAAAGAATAGCTTCAACTTTTACTAGGGAGGGTACAGAAGAGCATCTTTATCAGTTACTATTATGATGGATACAGAAGAATATCATCATCTGCTGCTATGGTGGGTGTAAAATGATGCAAGAAGAAGTACCACCAATATTAAATGCAATCTTGAAACCTTGATTATAAATCTTTATCTAAATTAAGTCTGACAACATCCAAATGGACAATAACACTCTATTTAGCAGAATTTCTAGAATTCAAACTTTTTGAAAATGTTTACAGCAATAAATTGTTGGGAAACAATTTTCTTGTTTAAAATTCCTACTATCTTCTATATATATTTGCACAAGTAAGTAAATATTTAAATTAATATTTCGCACAAACATTTGGCAAAAATGTGAAATTGGTTATAATAAGTAAACACTATTAAGTGTCACTGCAAATTTCAATAATTTAAACAGGAATGATTTTATAATAATCATCTGCAAGTCAAAAGGATAATTCCAAGACAGTATATATATATTTGCAAATGAGGCCGAATCCTTGGGGAACTGGAGAAAACAATTCTTCCATTGGATGACTTCGTTGACATATTCTGAACACAATTGAAAGTTTGGCAGCCTACTTCTCAATGTGAAATTTGGGTGCCTAAATTAATTTCTGATCACTGGAGTTCCATTAGTAAGATGTGTAATTTAATTATGCTTGCAATATTTTTTCTTTTAACATAAAGACCATTTATTGATGTGAGTCCATGGAAACAAGTCAAATGTAAAAAAGCCAATGGAAGTGAGTTAAATGAAAACAAATCAATGGAAGCAAGTCAAATGGAAACAAGTTACATCAAATAGAAGCAAGTCATTGAAAACAAGTCAAAAGAAATAACCATACTAGATGCTATCCTGATGATAGTTTGAGGTGCCTGACTTATATCTTAATTTCATTATCCATTAATTCCATAAATAATCTTCAAAAATAAAACTCCACTACAGAAGCAAAAATTTTTACATTAAGAACAAATTTAATTTTGATAATAAAAAAATCAATATCCATGTACAACCTAATGAGGTTAATAAATTATACATTTATGATAGTGTCCTACAAACCATGATTCAAATTATAAAATAAATGCTTATTCCTTTGCATGTGTGATTAAGTGTAAAAATATTCTATGGTGACAGCAATATTGCTAATAATTACCCCAAAAGATGCATTTATGATAAATTCTCTTCTACAGCTTTGATTTCATCTCATTAGTTAGATGTCAATATGACTGTACTTAGGATCAGTTTCCAAGTAAAAAGAACTGTCCTAAATGTAGTATTTGTTTGGAAAAAAAATTGTGAATCATTTCAACACAGAGTTTTAGTTTAAAGCATTAGTTTTCTGGGGAAAAACTTTTTCCTTTAGGATGAATTTTTTAATAAGGTAATCTACTTCCAGTGTGAAATGGTACATGCCACTTTCAACTTTTCATGATCTATTATGCTCTTATATTCTTGTGTATGTGTGTGTGTGTGTGAATTATGCATTCTTTCTTATATTTATTTTTGTAAAATAGGAATATATGGAGGAAAGGCCAAATTTTAATTTAAACATTTTGAAATGAACAAATAAATTAAGAGACAAAGCTCCTGAGAAAGGTTAAAATAGTGGATTTACTTGGTTTTGTTATATTTAGTTTCTAAGGTAAAGCTGTTATATTTAGTTTCTAAGGTAAAGCAGTTTGTTGTGCATATTACATTTAACTATCATCAAGCATTTAAAGATTGTTATGAGATTAAGTGCTTCATTAAATCTTCTTTTATCATTATCATTACAGTTAAAAAATACTAAAATGCCCAATGTGGCTTATTAGCATTTCATATAATTAAATGCTTTAATAAGTCTTCTTCTATTATTACTGTTACTGATAAAAAGTTTTAAAATGCCCGCTGTGCTTCAGTAGAGCTTTTATAAGGATAAGTGCTTTATTAATTATTCAATAATCATTATAATTACTTCTTAAAAAATTTAAAAGTTCAATGAACTTCAACTCTGCATTACCCACCAGACATCAGGATTAGTAGTGTCATTCTGATGGGTCCAGACTTTGCTGCTGTAAATTGCCTCCCCATTGACTTGCAGCCATTGCCCCATCTGACGCAAACGTTCCTCGTAGACTGGTGCAATCTCACCATAGCTTGTGGGACCTACATTTACTAGAAGATTTCCGCCACAGCTAAAGGCAAAAAATAAAAGAAAGAAGGAAAACTGCAGAGAAGTTATTAATTACAGTACAAAACCAACATCAAAAATACAGCTTGTAGGTTTCTACTAGTCCATGATGTAATGAATCAAAAACTGCTGTCAGATAATTTACAATCACATCAACAATTTTATGATAAAGTTAGTAAAGTATTTTAACTCAATATTTGAAATTTTGTCTGTTACTATAAACAATAGCAGTTAATATAACCATAGTTAAAAGAAGTATGCTACATTAGATTTTATAAAAGTAAATTTTTAAAGCTATAATCTTAATTATTGCCAAATCCAGATAACCTCCCCTGTCTCCACAATAAGTTCAAGCCAAGCAGAGTTTATCTTGCCAAATAAACAATAGTTTATGTGTTCATATTTATAAAAAAAAATAGCAAAATCAGCTGAAAAAAATAATAAATAAATATTTTGTACATAGACATACCTCTGATACAATGCCATGTGACATCATCTGAATTTGGATGTAAAATGGTTGAGCAAAATTGGTTTTCTGTCTCAACTACAATATAATTTTTATTTAATTTAATTCTAGTTAATATATTTAATGATTACTATATACATATTTAGTGCACACATTTCAAAATGTAAACACTGCATCCATTATATTGAACAAAAATGATTTCCCAAGTTCTATTGACAGAAATGCTCAAGGCCAAAGCAAATTCGATATAATGTTGTTTCACCTAAAATGCAGAAAGATATTTTGGCTCATGAGGACCACAATAAACTGGGTTAGAGTTGTATAGCTCATGTGCACTTGCTTTGATAACAAAATACAAATAAGCAACCACTTAAATAATTATACACTTAAGTGAGATGCTTAATTTTTAACCATATTAAATTCTTTAACACAAATTCTGAGTCAAATGCTTTCTAATTCCAACATAGCTAAAAAGAAGAGGACATTTTAATTTTCAAGCCCTACTAAAAGAATGGACAAATTAATAATAAGCTTATTGAAATTTCATTTTTCATAAATGAAAATGTTTGCCTCTGACAAACAACTTAACATGGGTTTGAATATTCATTCTTTCTGAATTATAGTATACTGAAAATAATGATAATGATGGTCAAAAGCAACATTTTCAATGTAAGAGTCATTCACAGTAAACATTATGAACATTACTAAAGCAAAACTTAATCTGCACTGTCTATTTTGGTATGCTGTGAATCTATCAATGAGAGCAATTTTACTAAAAATTGATAGTTATTTCTATTTGACCCTTGCTAAAAGAGTATAAACAATGAAAGAATATCAATATGCTGTAGAAAATGAATGAATTTTGCTTTCAAAACTGTTGAAAGACCAATAAAATTTATAAAATCGTTAGAATATTGCATGCTGTTATGGTGATTATTTTTACTACAACAAAAAATGTTAGCAACCTAGAATTTTCTATATAGCCAAGAGCACAAAGTTAGGAGTTTACAATGGCCTACACAGATATAAGAAATGTTCTTTTACAGTCTTAGTTAATACCTTATAGTTCGAGCCAACAACAGAATAAGATCATCCATGGTGCGGATATCTTCAATATTAGCATTTCGACGGAACCCCCAAGAATATTTATCAATTGTCATGCAATTTTCCCACTTCCTTGGCAATAGTTTACCTAAACAAATCAAAAACCACTGGTCAATTGAGACACTCCAAATTGCACGAGTAAAGAAACAAGAAAAAACTCCCGAAAAATATCACTAATTGGATATGAATCTTAGTTATAAACAAAACTGAAAAGACAAACAGCATGCATATTGGTTAATCCATGATGTCCATTTGAAAAATAATTATTTACTAAACTAAATGCATCTAGGGTTTTTATAGTTACTTTGTATAGAAGAAAACTTTTCAACCTTATCTCTTAAGGAAGAACTAATAAGACACTGACCACTGTATTTTTTTAGGTAACTTCTGCTTGATTTCATGCTGACTTTTTCCTAAGTGCCAATGGAAATTTAACTAGACAATTACACAGAATTAATACATCACTAACCTGGATTAAAGGAATCATCACAGTTCCAAAAACCTCCATGTTTGCATCTCGTGTTGTTTCCCCAGCGGTCATTTATGACAACAGTGTCCTTCACCGGACTGGTATACAGAGAGAAGATGGCAAATGTTTAAAAGCCGAATAAACAGGAATTAATTACACATAACATATACATTATACAGATATATTTCTGAGACTTATCAAACAGGTAATATGAGAAAATTATTGTAGTACAAAAATAAATACCCCCCCTTCCCCTCTAAATTTAAACTTTTAATTTCAGGAAACAGTGTCTTTTCAAAAGAAAATGGAAAAAGAACTTGGGAAATCATTTTTGTTCAATATAATGGATGCTGTATATAAATTTTGAAATATATGTAATACTGGGCTGGTTACAAAGGGAAATAGTGGAAAAGGTGCTTCTATTTATAACTGTTGAAACTTATTGCACTGATTGCACTGTTCCATATACAGGTTGTCTCTTGAGATTAATAAAAAATATATTTGGAAACCTTACACAGCTAGGTAATTTACTAGAATGAGCTATCTGGAGCAACTATGTGTGTAAACTAACATCAACCTATGACAACACTACTCAGGGTAGAAATTTTTCAGCTTAAAATGAACCAACAGCCACATTATTCTGCAAGGTTAAAAGACCATATATAAGGTCAAGAGACTGACTTCTAATCAATTTCTACTTTCAAACCCACAGGATAAAACAAATCTCTGCTTGCCTGTCATTGTAGAGCCACGCCACAAAATCTTTAGAATTAAAATAATCGTCTGAAGCCATCCAGTCACCATCTGACCAAACAATGTCTGGTTTGTATTTAGTTACCAGTTCATATAGCTCTGGCATTGTCTTATGCTAAAAGGAAAATGAAAATAAAAAACAGTACAGAAAGAAGTAAAATAAATATATTCAAGTGTTTTTAGTACAATGTAAACATGAAGCTAATCAACATTCATAAACTAAAAATTTTGAAAACCTTTACTTGACAGAACTGTATTAATAGTGCAACCTCTAACTAACACATAAGCCTACTATTAACCTAATGACAAATAAAAACATTAAAATTTACCAAAACAAAGTCTTGTGTTCTAAAACCATTAGCCTGATCCTGAAGGAAGAGTGGGTGGTACCACTCAAAGAGAGAGTGGTAGAGGCCAAAGTGAATATTTGTCCTCTGGCGAATAGCATTTGCCAGGTCACCTGATGAAAAAAAGCAAGAAAGCAGCAAATAAAATGTATAATTAATATGCTTATTATTTTGCAAGAAAGTGTTCACCCATGTCCACAAACTGTTTTATGACCTTGTTGGAAAGATCAAGTTAGTTTTGTAGAAGACTTCTAATTAAAGAATGTTTAAAATCTGACATTTAAAAATCAATGACAAGGAATGGGAAAATATTAATGATCAAAACATCAAGATGTGTTGTCATATACAATTGACATTTTATAGATTTGAGCACACTGATAGTATACCACCATTCAAGGTAAAATATATTAAGCGTTCAAGGTCAAAAGTATTACTGTCAGTCCACATCTAAGAATTGGAGTGATGGCTAGTAGTAGTGTCAAATATGACTTTCTTGTGCACTGAGTGTGCCCATTGGGTCATATAAACAGAGATCTATTTTAAACTGTACCCATTGGGTCATATCATGAGCAGAGATCTGTTTTGACTGTGTCCATTGGGTCATATCATGAGCAGAGATCTGCTTTGACTGTGCCCATTGGGTCATATATGATATAAACAGATATCTATTTTGAACTGTACCCATTGGGTCATATCATGAGTATCATGAGCAGAGATCTGTTTTGACTGTGCTCAATGGGTCATATTAACACAAGTGTGTTTGAATAGGCTCATTAGGTTATATCATTAATACAAATTTGTTCTGTGTCCATTGGGTTATAACAGCAAAAAACTATTACAACTGTGCCACTAGGTAAGTAGGTTGTATCATTAGCACAAGTCTGTTATGACAGCACCCAGAAAAGTTATAGACAGTGATATGACATCTGGAGTATATTGTTTTCTTAACAATAACATATTTATTTAGCATATTGTTTACAATGCCCATAAAATGATAAATTACATTTAAATCACTATTTAGGAAAAATGTGAGTAAAATAAGTAAACAAATAAGTAAGTAAAATGAGAAAAGATGTTACTTGAGTTGCAATGAATCAACTGCAAGGGATAAGAAAATGAGGTAATTTTCTTAGTACAACAATGTCCATGTTGCTGCTATAGCATTAACTACGAATAGGGAGTAGATGTTCAACAGGAGTAATCAAAACTCAATGGTCTCTAGATCTCACATTAAGTTGATTAACTAGATTCACTGCTTCTCATAAGCCATTTGCCAAAATCTACATTATGAGGACTATGCATTGAGAAAATGTGACTATAACGAACAGATACTAAACATCAAATAAATATTGCAGCAGATATCTGTCTAAGATTGAAAAAAGCAAAAAGTACTTGTATATTTTATGAACATAAGCAACAGTAAAGCACTAATCTGCTAATTATAATACATTTTGAAACCAATTATCACCAAATAGTGCGCACCATAACACTCACCAAGCCCCTTGCGGCTGCCTACTGCTGCATTAATAATTATTAATAAGAAAGGAAACAGTTGTGTTTACTCAAGTATAAACATTAATTGTGTTAATTTATAGGAATTTGTTTTTAAAAGAAACATGTGCTATATAATAAAATTAAATTAAAAATTAGTAGTTTAATTCATGCATTGCAATGAAAAGAAAAATATGAGTATTTCCAACTAATAAACACAACACAGTGGAACCAAGTCAACTGCAGAAGTCATCTTTTACTATGTGGTTTGAATGTCCTCAATGTCTTATTATAAATCAAGCTATTTTCAACCACTGTTTTCATTTCTGTTAATCTTCTCAAATGCAGTTGTGTTTAGCTGATTAAATTTAAACCTGTCCCTTTGGGTATTTTTTCCCTAAACAATTTCACCATTCACATTACATGATTGAGTGAGCAAAACGTGAATACACAGTGCATTTGCACTTGCAGTCTGGCAAGTGATTTGACCTTTGATTTCTTTTCTGAAGAATGAAGAATTTTCAATAAAATTCAAAAGAAACATTTCCTGAACTGTCTTACATGGCAAAATTTTATTTTTAATCACTGTAAAAATTAAACAGACAGTAAACGTAGAAGGAATAAAGTAACTGTAAATGATAGATGAACAAACAAGAAGATGCTAACATTTTTATGTTCTTATGTCAACATAATTCGGTTTGGTAAACAAGCAAGTATAAATCAAACAATTGCAGCAAATAAAAAAATAAAATAAACCATACATTTTTCTTTCTGAGTATTGCAAACTTAATGCAATGCAATTATTTATGTTTCACAGAGATAAAATTTCCGTAGTCAGGGAATTGGCCAAGGAGAAAAGGTGGTATTTGCTTACCAACTAGATCCCTGTTTGGTCCAACATCCATAGCATTCCAATTCCAGGAGTACTTTGATGGCCAGTTGGTGAAACCCTCATGATGCTTTGATGTAAGCACAACATAGCTATCAAGAAAAAGCACATTTAAATAGTATTAATAATAATTTTTATAAACATTATTAACTGATTCACTCACATAAGTAACCTATAGTATTTCCCAATCTAAATTTTGCTTGTGGCAGATTTTCAGTTAAACTCTTATTCTGAGGACACATCTGTCAAGGGTATCATATCACCATTTTCCAATCTAAATGTTGCTTGTTAGAGATTTTCAGTTAAATACTTTTTCTGAGGATGTAGCAGCTAAGGCAGTAAGGGTATCAAATCAAATTAACAGTTCTAGTTCAATTTAGTCTAAATAAAATGATTGCATCAATGTTCTCCAAGATCAGGGTAAAAAGAGTTATTGCACAACAATTACTGTAAAACTCCAACTCCAACAGCAAATATTTGTCTTGACAATGTCATTTCCACAGGAAAACATATATGAAAATAATGCTAACAAAGTATTTAAAATATTTCATGAATGTGCAATTTAAAAGAGGCATGGAAGCCATGATGTTTTAACTGGTCTTTAAGATTTTGATTGAATTCTGATACTATAAAAAAAGTATAACTATAAGTAATACAAAATTAGTTTATAAATTGGGAGAGTTTTACTAGATAATCCTAATAACTGAAAATAATACTGAACCATCTATAAATCTGGTGTGCATATATAAAATTTAAGGAGCAAAAACTTGTGTTATATAAACAAAGATTATAAAATGTTCTTTTAATTAAAGTACACATTATTATTATTATATAATAAAAAAATTCCCAAACTAATTTTTCTTAAAAGTTATTTTACAAAATTTTCATTCCAATAATATTTTATTTTAAACTGAATGTATTCTAGAGATTACTTTATACTTGATGGCTTATTAATATCAGCAACCGATTTATTTTGGTTTCTATTTTAATTTTAGCAGTGAGTCCATCAGTGTATTCCATTTTAGCACTTGTAGTTGTACAGTAAAAAGAAAATAATGTAAAACTCAAAACCTTACCATTGTGTGTAACTGTAATTTTTAATATAAAGCACATTATTAAAAATTATTATAACTAAAGAATACAAACTTAACTAAACCTAAAACAGTAAAAGTAAAACAGTTTGCTCAGTGTCAATGTTACAGTATAAAATCTACATTAAAAAAGATGCCATCTATTTGAAGATGAAAAGTATTTTTGAATCATGTCAATTGTCGCTTATAACTTTATTATTTTATATATAATCATATTGGGCCTATGCTTCATTAGTTGGCTCGATGGAGATATAACAAACAGCGGTATGCTTAGTGTTAAAGGCAGTTAACGAATGTCGAAGTTTATTTCCATAGACTTGTTTAGGATAATTTAAAAGTCAATGTAAGTATTTCAAAAGAGCATTAAACTGTGACGAGATTATAAAACTTTAAGAATAGAATTAGAAACTGTTGGTTAGGCCTTATCAAGGCTTATGTCTTCGTAAAACTCGGCGATCTTACTTTGCACCTGATGCATTAAAAATATCAGCCCATTGGCTGGGATCGTAGAATTCTGCAGTAAACTGCTCAGCAAAGTCAGCATATGTGAAATCAGGCCGATAGTTGTTCGCCATGAAATTAACGAAATCGGGGGATTTTGTCTCCCAATAATACCAGAACCACTCGCTTCCGAATGACGGAACGGAAAACACCCCCCAGTGCAGAAAGATTCCCACCTTGCCTTCGTCATACCAAGACGGGAGTGGACGAGAATCTAGCGAGTTCCAGTCAGGAGTGTAACGAACAGCTTCGCAAATGGCATGCATGCATAAAAAATAACAGATCGCACTCGCGAAATGCATCCTATCCATCGTCCTCGTACCGGCACCCGCCATAGCAGCAGGTCATGTGAGTCACATGAGGAGAGTTGTGCGCACGCACACAACCTCTACTTTCCCTTTTCTCTCTGGGGTTTATGTCTCTGATAAAAGCTCTTTCTGGTTTCTAATTATTACAAAATAATTATTCTATTTAATTTTCGTTGAGTTTCTTAAATTTATATCCACAATTTAAAAACAATCAATTATTTCAATCTATTAAAAACAAGTAAGAACAACAAAATACTACAATTAATAAAGCAAAACTGTGAAGCAGATGTTTACATACATACTCTCCCTTTCTGAGAAAGTTTCTCTCACCACCTTGTCAGTCTAATAAACAGGTATTATTACATACACCTCATGTGTAAAGCACACTACATAAAATAATTTACACTGTATAATACAATGATTAATGAGGAGTCTGTTCACTGGTAAATTAATCACTGTCTTGATAGTCAGAAATAACGGATATCTATTTCTTGTAAAATGTATATAATTCTCTCGCAAGACCATGTCTTTAAATTTAACAATAAATTTATTAAATCAACAATCAAATATATAACATATGAATACAATCAAAAGAGCATTGACATTGACATTTGTATATACAATAGACATGGTTTGCAACAAGTCACTGTCTTTCTCATTAGAATTAGATGATGGACTAATGTACCCCATCTAGGCACATTACACAACTGTTCCAAAATTTCTGATGCGCTCACAAGCACACTATGGAAAATCATCCAGAACTTCCTATGCACTATCATTATCAAAGCACATCAGGAGGAATGTTCCCAAATCTTCATGTGCACTACTCAGCACACCAAGAGGAATGTTCAAGAAAAGAGGGTATCCACTCAGCACACCAAGAGGAATGTTCAAGAAAAGAAGGTGTCCACTACTCACTGGACATTTATGAGGTTAGTCATTCTGAAGTGTTTATTTACAATATTGGGGACTGCTCTGGAAAAAGTACTCTTTCAGTCTGCTGCCCACAAATTGAGAGGTGTGTATTTACCATTGATGTGGAGAGATGATAATATTATTATAAATGAAAGAGAACTCTCATCACTTAAAATAACCTGTTGCACTATGTTTAGAATATATATTAAGTGTATTATTTGTAAAGCCAAGACCCTGAAAATATAATTGTAATCACTAAATAAAATATGTATACAAAATACATTTTAAAATAAAAATGAGCTACAAGAAACTTCAGTTTGATTGTCACAATTTGCTGAAAGCATAGCACTATTCTTTTCTAGCTCCACTCTTCAACCACAAAAATGATTGAAAAATTGCGTTAAAAAAAAAGTCACAATCTCAGTAAAGTTTAACTTTATACTATAGTAAGATATATTATTATTATATTAACCAAATAATAATACAGTGTCAAAAAAAAAAAAGAATAAAATAAATATTACTAAAAACCAGAGCTGAATTTTATTTTTTACCAAAGCCAACTTTGTATACAGTTTAAAACTGGTTTGAAAACAGAGTAGGGTTGTGGCAAAGAAATAATTAGAAACTACAGAAATGAAGATTGTAGAAAATTGATCTTGCATTCATATAGCTGCTAAAATTAACTTGCAATTACTAAATAAATTCATACACAATTAAAGAGTTATATTTAATGAAAGCAATACTAACTGATATAAGCATAACAAGGATCAAGATTAATCACTTTTGAAGTTTGCTGCAGCTCTATGCTTACTAACACATGCAACACAGCCATTGCTAGAATTTGAAGCAGGTGCTTTTTCAGGTAACTGATTGACACCTTGCACTAAACCAGAGCTGAAGCTACATGATATTTAAATAAAGATTTCTTAGAGGAATGCTCTTTTCAGCACAATTTTCAGAGATAATATTAACTGAAATGCGTTTATGGCAAGAATTTCAAAATGAGCCAAGTTTTAATTAAAACCAAAGCCCGTGTTGTAAAGTTCTGCTAATAAAAGTGTTATCAGTAGAAAGCTTAGAGTTACAGTGACACCTTTCATTTTTGTTCTTGCTGATTAAATAAGAAAAAGTCATTTGCAGTCACGCACAAAAAGAAATCTGGAGCACAGGAAACTTTTTGATCATAACATATGGCTGCAAGGCCCCTGGTAAGGATAATTATTTTTATTTCAAACATGCCTTAAGTCACATTAAATAAAATACAACAGCCTGTTAGATAAAGAAATGACTTTAATTTTAGCCAAAGTTGTATCAAGAAATAATTGTATCACACTTTGTTATAGAAAATCACCAAATTTGTGCACTGAACACTACTTATTCCTGCAAAACAGCGATGTTGGGATAACCTAATTTAACATATCTTTCTGATTAGCACAAGCTACAATGGTAGAGTGGTTTAGAATTTATTGAGCTTGGCTATGGATATTTTTTTTGAATTTTTAAATTTGGTTCAGGAACAAGGAATTTAGAAACGTATTCTCATTTTAGTCTGAAAGCAGATAATATGTACTTTGAGATTTTACCTTCTAAAGGTGTTTCAATTATTACTTTTAGTTATTAAAACAAAATAAATCAATGTACAAGAAATGTGCAGAACATTAAAAAAGGTAATGTGTTCAAAAGAAAAAGAAGAAAGAAAAAAGAAACAACCTCCTCCTTTTCCAATTTTTTTTAAAAACTAGACCTTGCAGCAGGTAGGAAGAATACATACAATGCTTTTATGAGAAGTGTAAAGTTCAGAAAGCTCTAACTCAGAAAAATAGTTGTAATTATGCAAAAGTTTATAAATTATCTAATTTAGTGAAATTGCTGTAAAACGAAGAGGAATGATACCTGAACATCACATTCTGTTTTAATTAAGTACATAAGAATTATCTCAATATCTGAAATTAATTTAAGCATTTTATAATGGCTATTTATTATAAATATAACTATAACTAGTATAAGAGGTAGGAGTGAAAATCTCCTAAGTGAGATAGACATGGACTAAAAATTTTGATAAAAATCATACCACTAAACAAATGTTATTATACTATAATGGGCAATAGAAAAATATATTAGTAAATAATATGAACAGCTGGCAATGTACACCAGCTAAATACCTACACACAAATCATATTATAACTTTTAGATATAAAGTTGATATGTCTAGTCTATCCCTTAGGAAGGTGGGTGCTACAAGTACATAGTTGAAGTTTAGTATTCACTGTAAATGGTGATATTTTTATAATTTACACAAGTATTTTCTTTCTAAATCAGGAATTTGAGCCATGCAATTTAATTGTAAATCACTTACTGACTTAGAGATAAAATAAAATTATTAATAAGATCTAATAAAAATGTACTTCTGGATTTTGAGCTTACAAGCTCAAATGTACATCACTTAGAGATATCATGAAATTATTAATATGTACATCAGGACTTTGACTTTAGCAACTCAATTGTACATCATTTTGAGATTACAAGAAATTATTAACAATAACATGATCTAATAAAATGTACATAATCATGAGTAGAAACTAATATAGCAATGATTCAAAGCAACACTTTAAAAAATTATAAACAAGAGATTTCTTTTAAAGCACTTCTAATTAACTCACATTTGATCTAATAAAAATGTGCCTAATTATGTCAAGAAAATAATAAAATAATAGACCCATGGGAATGAGGAGACTGAGTTAATTTTGCTGTAATTAATATAAATTTTGTGACTATATTTTGATACATAAAGGATTCACACAATCCAACTCAATACACTGAATATTATAAGTAAAATGTTATTGTTAAATTATAACCATAAATCATCTTATGAAACTGTTAAAAAGGATAGAATGTTTGGAAATATACTTGAAATTAAGGAATAAATATATATTTATTATTACTATTATTAGGTCTATTACAAGTAATCAAGTCTTGTGAATACTCTTCAGAATTCCCACTACCATTAATAATATTTAATTAAGCAATACAATATTAATTCTAAATATATGAAAACTTCACTATATAATTGTTCATTATATGTATGATATAATTTTTCTAACACTAATGCAACACAAAAAATTGAAATACTTGGCATACTGTCTTAGTATCCAATAGTGAGACAGTCAGTATTATGAGTCGATGTTTCGTGATAATAGTTAACTTTTGGTACATATTTGTTAAAATATTTTCATGTAAACATACCTACGTCGAATATTTACTGTAGCAGTGTAGGCTATAAAAAAAAGTCAAGTGCTTGTAACTGACATCCAATAAGTACACAAACGTATTAGTATATATTTAGGCTAAATAATCTTCATCAAGACAATAAATACTGATAACAATGATTGATGAATAACGAAGTGTGTAAACCCACTGAGTTGTGAAACTCTTTATCTGATGCTATTCTGAGTAGATGGCAAATGCGGCAATGAATCAGTAGACACTAGACAGAGATAAAAAAATTAAAATTAAGACAAAACCACATACTTCGCTCCTGATGCGTTGAAAATATCCACCCATTGATTGGGATCATAGAATTCTGCGGTAAACTGTTCCGCAAAATCGGCATATGTGAAATCTGGCCTATAGTTGCTTTGCATGAAGAATGCATACGCCGGAAGCTGCTGAGTTTTCCACCGGTACCAAAACCATTCGCTTCCGAAAGATGGAACTGAAAACACCCCCCAGTGCAGAAAGATTCCAATCTTACCCTCATCATACCACGAAGGCAGCGGACGAGAATCAAGGGAATTCCAATCTGGTGTATATCGGGCAGCTTTACAAAAGATAGCCATTCCGAAAAGATAAAAGAGGATCCTAGCAAACATATTTCCTAAATTCTTGCAAGTGTCACCCGCCATTTTTGTTGTTAGATGGAAATCACGTGAAATAGTCATGTGACTATTTTGGTCATGTGATTTAGTGTTTGGTGTCGAGGTATGTGCATTTGCTCTTGAGGGTATTTTAATGTTATTACCTAATACAAAAATATCAAATCATTATTGAACCTGTCGAATTTAACTAGTTTTATAGATAAAGGAACAATTGTATCAATAGTACCATATGATGTCGAAATCCAGATTGATTTCTTGTATTTAATAATTAAAGAGTTTGCAACTTTGCATTCATATAGAACATAATCACTCCAGCATTTAAAAAATAGTTTGAATTAATTCGCATTTCATATATACTCTCTAGTTCAGAGAGAATGTTTCAGTAAAAGTGATTTCCAGACAGAAGGCTTAATGAACGTTTGATATCGCTCACCGCCAAGGCGAAGAAAACTAATGACAAGATAAAATACAAAAAGCGCCACCTATACGTTTTAAAACACTCGACGGTAAAGCAGAACTACAAACACATGCAGCCAGTACGTTAATGCATATATGAGACAGGCCGGGTAACACAGAAGGCAGCAACTTGGACCCACTTAGTCTGGGTTCGATCCTCGTTCTGAATGAAAAACTGAAGGCCGTGAGTTCGATCAGAGTCTAGTTTATCGATGAGACGATAGAGGATCACGTGTATTATAGACAAAATCAGGGAGGTAGCGGGTAGGGTGTTTGTTTCTTGATCCGCGCTGGCAGGACAAGATTGCACGCAACGAAAAGTTCACTAAAAAGAGCTACCCACATTTTCCCTTACCCCACCCGCGGCATTGCATCTCTCCCTCTGCGATAACTGAAAGCAGACGTGAAACAGACCCAAAACAATCTATGTATTTCACCATTACAACTTTTCATACCAAACTTAGTATATTCGACACCGCAATATATGGACAAACTTTGTGTATTCCACACCGCAATATATGGATAAACTTTGTGTATTCCACACTGCAATATATGGACAAACTTTGTGTATTCCACACCGCAATATATGGACAAACTTTGTGTATTCCACACCGCAATATATGGACAAACTTTGTGTATTCCACACCGCAATATATGGACAAACTTTGTGTATTCCACACCGAAATATATGGACAAACTTTCTGTATTCCACACCGCAATATATGGACACGTACTCCTGTTTCTACTGTTATTTTATTTTATAGCAAGACTATAGCTGATTTGAAACTTACTTTTCGTCAGTGAAAAGAGGTATCCTTATCATCTGTGATATAGAACGGTCTTTAAATAATATCAACCGTAGAAAATAGTTTCAAACTATAGTAATCTTTGTTAATATATTATGTAATATTTTATAAGCATACTTTATTTCGCGAGATAGGTTAAAATGAGGTCACTTGTTTATTTATTTATTTTTAAGGGACGGAAACTAACACTGGAAGATCAACTTAATCAAATCGCCTTGGAATCATTTGCCCCCCTCCTTTTGATGTTTATGTATGTGTTTAGCAACTTTGCCGGCAGTGAACTCTGCACTAATTTTGTTGATGTTATTCGACCGTCTGTCCGCTAGGGCTCTCTGTGCAATGAAATAACAGCACTCTTTTGTCTCATAGTCAACTCAAATGACCTTGTTTGAGACATTTGCTTACGCCGTGATGGCGCTTATTGTTAGAATATAAACGAATCTTAGTTCATAAACACCCACTTTACGTTCCCCCCCCCATCCCCCTTATACGATGAAAGTACATCTCCTTAGCTAATTCACATTACTTCCCCTACTTTCTGTTTCGCCATTCTTTGAAAACAGTTCTACTAAAGAATTACGATTTAAAAGCTACTAAAGAAGAACTATATTTACTGCACTCACGGGGTGCTCTCTTAAAGTGGATTGTTCATTGACTTCCTGGTCTGTTCGGTCATCGAACTCGATCGGCTTTTCCGCTAGGAATAATTTACGTAGGTTAACATAACTGACAACCGTCCCTGTTAGACAGCAGTTTCCACTTATATCACATATTTATTCCCGCAAAAGTGTTCCGAAATTAAAAAGTATATATATATATATAATCCCCTTCCCCAACACACACACACACACACACACACACACACACACACACACACACACACACACTCACACATACACCTGCATGGTTTAGTTTAAGGAGCACATGACCTCATTTTCAAAGTCGCAAAGTCATGTGCTTAGAACTCTTACTCAATCCACAACTTTTTTGCTTCCATGATGTTTAGAGCTAGCGCCACTTCTGTTTCAGTGAAAATAAGAAAATCAAACACATGACGGGTTTCACATGCTTTCTTTTGAACTGACAATGTCGCATATACATCAGCGACTTCACTGGAAAACATGATTAACTTCTTTCAGTAATTCATGCTCGAGGGTTCGCTTCGGGAAATAAGCTCACGTCTTGCACTGATCTTGAGTACGGTGCATTTTTATAATACAGCAAATTAATATTTTGTGCATTAATTACTGTATGTGTGTGTGCGTGTGTGTGTGTGTGTGTGTGTGTTGTGCGTGCGTGTGCGTGTGTGTGTGTGTTTGCATTGTAAATATGCAGTGTTTCCAGTGTGGATGAATAGTATATTATTCATAAGGAGAGGAGTAATGTTACTGTATCCTTTTAGCAACCGTATTTAACTCAATATAATAAACGGTAGTAATGTTGAATTAATCATTAGGCGTATTTGCACACATGAGCATATACACAAATGCACACGCATACAAGCATGCACACATATACATTATAACACAAACTTTAAGACCATAAATATCAGTGCTTCCAAAGAAAATCTAGCAAGAAAACAAATTAATGTGCTTTCCTGGCTGAAAATACCCATACCGCTTATATTGCATCGTTTATAATATATATACAATGAATTTGATATAACTGAGGCCAGCTATATCCGCGAAGCTGACTGGTCGAGCGCGTGTATGTGTGTGTGTGTGTCTCCCGTGGGGCAGGACGCCCCGGCACAGCAGTATGCTATAAATATAATTGATGATGTCATGCATAGTTCAAGAACACCCACTCATGCATGTCCGGATATCCTTAGCGTCTTGTAAGACTTGCGCAACCTGACAAGGTCACCAGGGGGAGATTACTCTTTGACATAGAAGACTACTCGTTCAAATTTGTTCTTGAACGTCATACTGACAATTGTTGTCTTCTCTCTCCTACTTTGTTCTCACGCACATGGCTTCTATACCTGTGTGTCCTTCCACACAACTCTCAAACTTCCCGTCTGTCTGTTATTCTATCTATCTGGCCTGCATAGTTGTCTTGTCTTTATGTCTGTACATTCATCTACATATCTACCTGTACAAATACAAAATTAATGAATAGAATACAAGCAAACAGGAACACGCAAACGAACGTATATAACGCACTAAAATCTCATATACTTTCACCATCTATAGACCTAGTTGTAAAGAGAAAAAGCCTGCAATTAGAAACACAGTTTAAAAGTGTGTGTGTGTGTGTGTGTGTGTGTGTGTGTGTGTATGTGTGTGTGTGTTTGTGTGTGTTTGTTTGTGTGTGTGTGTGTTTTCACTTCGACACCAAGCATAATTACTCATTTCAGGTGACGCCAAATAAATTGGATATTCCAATCGTCTTTTCCGTGCACTGAAATATACCTCTCGTCATTCTTTTGCTTACAACCACACGGGAATATATATCTCGCCTTTCTTTTGCTTACAACCACACGGGAATATATATCTCGCCTTTCTTTTGCTTACAACCACACGGGAATATATATCTCGTCATTCTTTTGCTTACAACCACACGGGAAAACACCTCTCGTCATTCTTATAAAATATAACTTCCTCATGTCCTTCTTTTTTACAGCCACGAAATTTTAATATCACTTAGCAGATGCGTAATTACATCAAACAGCAGATTATAATAGAGCTGCAAACAAAAAAAAGTCAAAGTGACGAAGTATTATCTCCCTATCAATTAAAGAGAAAACTCGAAAGAAAAATATCAAGTTTTCCGCAGTCACTTCTTCACACTAATGTCAGAATCAAATTTTCAGCTATTAGTCTTATCAGCGGGAATTTAAAATTAAATCATATTGCGCAATGTAGTTTTCTTTGCTTTTCCACAGTATCACCTTTCCAAGACATTTGTCACTTGAACGCCGTAATTAGCAAAATAAACTTGAAAAGAAAAGGGAGGTAAATGCTATAATTATGTAGCGTTTCGGTGACTAGAGTTACCATCTCGACTGAAAGGAGTGCATGCGTGGATTATCTTTTACGCAAATACTGTTTTGAAAGATTGTTGTAATGGTAATTTTTTAAAGTTAAAAGCTTACCTTTCCTATAGTTGTATGCTACATGAAATTATCTATGCTACTTTATTTTAAGAAGTATGACTCCCTAACCCTAGGTGATCTATCTATCTATCTATCTATCTATCTATCTATCTATCTATCTATCTATCTATCTATCTATCTATGGCAGAGTAAATTTGCTTATCCCTATTTTAAAATTTAAATTTTATATGGATTGTCAGAGTGACCTGACCTTGAGCACACCTTACGATGGTACTTTTATAAGTGTCTGAGTTGAATTAAAAACTCGAGTTGAGAATATGCTAGAAATTGCTGATGTAATGAAAACTAATTCCAACTGAGTGAGTAGTTTTATTTATCCAATGGTTATGATTTATGACAACGAGACCAGCCAATGGGCTGAGATCTAAAATTTTACCTGTTGTAGAGAAATCTATTGTCTGATCACTGGAATTTGAAGTGGCAAAGAAGTCTGGTCTTGAAAGGTGGCTGTTAGCTAAATGGTGAGTTAACTGACTGGTTGAGATAGAATGGATTTAGAAATATTTCATGGATTTTTGCTATTGATATGTTATACTTGTGATTTACGTATAGATGTATTATGTGAGTAGACTATTGTTTCTGAAAATGTTTGAATTGTGATGCTTATATGTAGTGTGCTAAAATGTGGCATTGTTTTGAAATACTGTATTTATTATGCTGTGTGCATGTATTGGGCTAATAAATACTGATGCAGGAAATTGTAGCTGACACTAGAATATAAGAAAGAATGGAGTTATAAAGTGATAAACTGGAACTTAGAGCATTGCCTCCTAAATATATTTTTCAGGGAAAAGCAGCCTTAGTTTTCGTGTATGATTTGAACCTCCTGGTTTACTGGTTATAAACCTCTATGACTGTAGTAGAAATGGAGAGCCTCTACTTCAATGTGTAAGTGTAAAAAAATACACTACACTCCATTGATGAAGGGTACTGTTATATGACTGTAGTAGACATGGAGAGCCTCTACTTCAATGTGTAAGTGTAAAAAATACACTACACTCCATTGATGAAGGGTACTGTTATATGCTGACTACATGAGCAATTTCTAGTGCAGAGAAGTTGCTGGAAATTGCTACATTTATTGTTCTGCTTGAAGGAGAAGACACAGCAAAAAGAAGCACCACAGTTACTTCGAGATAATAAGTAGTGGAACAGAGTTTTCAACATGCAAGAGAAACATGTGGACTGGCCTAATAATAGTGAATGATAGATAAACTTGTGTCTTCATGGTAAAAGTGTGCAAAGGATTATTAAGACAGTGCTTAATTCAGGTTATGTAAAAACTATTATTGCTTATCTCTAATAGCTCTATTTCTGTTTTCTGATAAGAACTATCTTGTGATTTGTATTGACACTAATACTAAATTGTATTTAGGATATAAGACTGTCTAAAATATAGAAATTATTTGAATGTTTTTTGTGGAATATTGATGTCAAGTATTTTTCATTATATTTGTAATATGTATATTTGATTATTGATTTAATAAATTTATTTTAAATTTATTGCCCTTCTTACAAATATTGATAACCTTATGTTGGAGAAGAAAAAGGGTGGATGTGTGTGTGTTAGCTCACTAAATATAGATTAAAGACGGAGTTGTCTTCTCCTTTAGTAAGAGGTTTACCACCTATGGAAATATTGTGTGATGGTAAATGTTGTCTTTAATGTTGTGGAAGGGAGAAAACGTTTACACTGCCCACATATCTGCCAAGTGAGAGAGATGAGTGATGTCGGCTGGAGAATTATTAATAATATAAATTAAGATTCTCATCTTAGTTAGTTATGAATGATTAATTAATTAATAATAATCATAATAATAAATTAAGTGGCTTATCTATCTATCTATCTATCTATCTATCTATCTATCTATCTATCTATCTATCTATCTATCTATCTATCTATCTATCTATCTATCTTACATGTTATATGTTGTAATCTGTTACCTGTATTTACTTACTATCCTGGCTGAATGTATCAGAAGGTTCTAGCTATCTTCTAGAACTATCACTCTTCTATTCTACATTTATCTATCACTCATCTTTCTAGCATGTTGTAGAATGTTCCATGAGCCGCTAGAGGCTAATCTGGGTACTCCTTCGCTGTTTTAGATCCCTCAAGCAGAACAACAATGTAGCAATTTCCATTAACTTCCTTAGATAGATAGATGGATGAATGGATGGATAGACTGATAGTAAGTAGGTAGATAGATAATATTTCTATGCAGATTGAAATGCTAAGTTAAGGTAGTTACTGTACTGAGTTTGTTATTCAAATGTAAACAGTATTAGACTGTATTATATATGATCTAAATACCTCTCGTAATGTATTTCAACAGTTAATAGACTTTATCAGAGTCTTTATATTTCTTTCGCAGACTTGTGTGTAGGAGGGCGATTGGAATTAAGAAAAAATGGTTCAGTATATTACAAACTATTATTTCCAATGTCACACCAAGGAGGAACATAAAACACTGCGTGTGTGTGTGTGTGTGTGTGTGTGTGTGTGTGTGTGTGTGTGTGTGTGTGTGTGTGTGTGTGTGTGTATGTGTGCTTGTAATATGTGCTTGTAGGTGTGTGGGGCGTGAGCGGGTTTCGAAAGCTTTGAGCGAAAGGGCTAAAAATACGACCCAATATTTAAAACCTTAGATATCTTTGAAGTGTCGAGAGCAAACCTTTCACACTTAAGTCACACCAGTCCGTACGCTTACTTGAGCCCGGCCATAAACTCTTTTGTCACTGCCTGCACTATTTCTGAATTCTACAGGTGGTGCCACGCGCAGTTTTATGGCGTGTCTGACGATACAAGGGAATGACTAGGAAGAATCTTCATTCAACTTCTCAGCAACATATGAACTTTGCTTATTACCCCGCAGACATTTATATTATTATGTATTTAATAAGAGTTTTGCACGCGAACATTCCATGTCTCTAAGCTGGTCAATTCGTCATAGGAAGAGAAAGAGTGAAACCGGACGTGTAATGACCGTCTCCTCCATGAACCCAACGTCCCCAGTTTATGACGTTCTAATCTAAAACAAAGAAAGAGTTTATGTTGCTATAAGCAGTTATCGTTGAACAAGAAATACTCTATCATTGCCTCAGTGTTCTTTCTCCGATTTTTTAAATTTATTATTAGAAGCATGGATTTTGAGAATGGATGATTTTATAAATTCCATCTCCCCTCCTCCTCTGATCTTCTGTATTTATCTCCTTACCAAACGTGTCTACTTTTCGATCTTCTGTATCTATGTCCTTGCCAAACCTGTCCGCTTTCGATCTTCTGTATTTATGTCCTTGCCAAACCTGTCCGCTTTCGATCTTCTGTATCTATGTCCTTGCCATACCTGTCCGCTTTCGATCTTCTGTATTTATGTCCTTGCCAAACCTGTCCGCTTTCGATCTTCTGTATTTATGTCCTTTTCAAACCTGTCCGCTTTCGATCTTCTGTATTTATGTCCTTTTCAAACCTGTCCGCTTTCGATCTTCTGTATTTATGTCCTTGCCAAACCTGTCCGCTTTCGATCTTCTTTGAATAGGGAATGATTACAGAAACCATTTAAAAATAAAATGTTGCCATTGAGAAAGTTGAAAAAAGTTTATTTCAAGTCCTTCACACACGTGTCTTTATTATTTTTGTAATCGAGCATTTCATGAGTACCTTTATACTTCAAGCTCTCACATGCATGCGTTGTGGGGACTATAAGGCAACAACTCAAACGCAGGACGACAATTTATCACTCGATCAGTACACAGAGCTAGCAGTTGGAAGTTAACTTCGGTGGCCCGTGGCAAATACTCCCACACCAACTCTTGGTTTGTCAAATTGACGTTTCGGATGCATTAGCTCTGGGCAACAGAACTAAGAAGTTAATCCCCTGTTTTCTTTAAAATTTACAGTCCCATACCACAACCCGTTCTTTTGAAACTCGAAGTGCTGCATTGCTTGAGTTACCTCTGTTGCCAAAGAGAATTCGCGATTGTATGCGGTGAAATTGTGTGTGTGTGTGTTTTTGTGTGTGTGTTTGTGTGTGTGTGTGTGTGTGTGTGTGTGTGTGTGTGTGTGTGTCTGTGGATGGATGGATGGTTAGAAAGTAAACAAACCCCCACCTGGACTCGTAAAGCTGAAGTCTTTTTCTAACTAAACCATACACTTTCGGAAATGCGCGCACCAGCTTTTGAAAATTCGTCAGTGGGTTAATTAATCGCAAGTTAGACATCAGCGTAACGACACCGAGTTCAGGCGATACTCACACGAAGCTATGGATTATAAATTGCGAATGGATGGGGGTACTATTTGAGAGTGTATGTCATACGTCATCAAGTGCATGAAATCGATTGGATAAAAGCGAGTTTCGCAGTTTCCGGAAGTTCTCGTAGCTAATACATTGCATCAAGCAACGGGTAGAGCATAGTCGTGCTCTTTAGAAATTTCATGACGTCATTCATTTTGGATTATTGGATTTTACTAGTGTAAATTTCGCATAAGTTAAGTTTAATCAAACGAAACTATTCAATCCCCATAATCAAACTTTTGCAGATTGTAGCAGTAAATAAGCTAGAGAGATAAATTAGTATATTGTCATAGGTTACTACCTGTAAGAAGTGGTGAACTTAACAATTGAATGAAAATATTAATAATAAACAATGATTGAAAATATTAACAAAACACTCATTAAAATCACAACTACCTAGCTAATAAAATCAATTCAATATAACAATAGGTGCAAACAAATATTGTAAATGGTTACAATAGGCACAAATACTGTGTCGGAGTGTATTTGGCTATCCACTCTCCATCTCTTTGAGATTTCTTACTTTTGATGTCTCTGACCACAGGAGACCCTGTCCCACTGTGTGTCCCAAACATTCGAGTTTAAAATATCCAAAGAAACCATTAGGTTGGTTGAGCAGTAAGGTTACATTCCTTCAAATGCTAGAAAAATTCCATAACACTTGGATATGTTTTTCCATGGTCTGGGTAGCAACCAATAGGTCGTCCATGAAGTTAGAGCCACTTTCCTCTCTCATGAGTTCCATGAGCAATCTCATTATCTTAGTGAAAACAGCTGGCACTCTGAGGATGCCAAACATCATTAACCAACATTAATATTGGCCATTAGAAGTGCTGAATGCTAATTTCAGCCTGTCTGCTTCACAGACTGGAATTTGACTAAAACCTTTTGTCAAATATAGTTTTAAAAAATATGTTGCTCCATTGAGCTGAGCAAAATGTGTTGTTTCATAACATTGTCGCAAGCTTATTATTCACAATAGAATTTTCAGATTCATGAGTTCTCTAGCACACTGTAGAATGTTCTTTCAGCCACTGTTCTCTTGAGACTAATCTGGGCGCTCCTTCACCATATTAGTTCCCTCAAGCAGAACAACAATGTAGCAATTTCCTTGTACCAGAAATTCCACCATTCCACAATGTAGTTGAGCATACTTTGTCACCATACACCCACAGAGTGCAGTGTGTTCTTACACTTCAACACACTGGGGAGTAGAAACTTATCGAATCTATCACGCTTGTAGAGGTTTATAAATCAATAAATCAGGAGATTCTGATAAAAACAAGTTTACAAGTTTTTATAAGTTTCTTATAGTCAACTCCTTGCGGAAGCAGAACTCTATGTTTCAATCTATTTGATATTTTAAAAAAATGTTCTTAGTGATTATACGGCATTAATCTGCTTGTCGACACTTGATCAAACAATAACGCACCCCTCTAATTATCGCTAGTCTGCGAGTTTTTGTCAGTCTTTATCAGAGGATGAGCTGCCTTTAGTAACGTACAAAAAAGGCTTCCAATGCTACGTGAGGATTATGCGTAATCGCCCTTCACCAAGTACTTCCAGAAATGCCACTGACCCAATATCCTTTGACCCTCTTGACAACGATTAATGAAGAAAATATGCTTAATTGAAGCTCAGGTGGCTAGCTCCGGGGTTTACCTCTCTGACCACGAGTAAGATGCTTGATAATAGGAGTTCATTGCCTCTACCCCCACCGTGAGTAATGCACGCGAATTTGTCACGTGTCATCGTCACAACACCTACCCAAAATGCGCAATCCAAAAATTATAACATGTGTCCGTTGACACACTTAACTTTTTATCTAGTCGTATCACACCACGTGATCATCAAGATCGAACACGTCACGCATCTCAATATTTTGCTTGGTCGGCGTAATTCTAAGGAGACCACTCAGCAACATTTACTGCCTTGGATAAAAAAAAAATACATGAAAATTTAAAAAATACTATTTACAGCCTTTTGTAGATTTCACGACTACAGGTCATTATTCAAACCATAAGATATGTCTACTACGTGTGTTTGTGTATGTGTGTGTGTGTTTTGAGAAGGAGAGAGGGTTTAGGTTATTATCTAATAACCGTGACTATCAGATAGAGACCAAAAAAGTGAATAGTTTACTATTTAGATTATGATCAAATGAAGGTGGCTTTCAGAGAAAGAGAAAAGACAGAGAGAAAAGTGAATAGTTTACTATTTAGGTTATGACCTAATAGAGGGGGTTATCAGAGAGAGAGAGAAAGAAAATATTGAATATTTTACTATTGAGGCTATAACGTAATAAGGGTGACTATCAGAGAGAGAGAGAAAGAGAGAGAGAGAAAAGCGAAAGTTTACTTAATTTAGGTTATGACCAAATTAGGGTGGTTATCTGTGTGTGTGTGTGTGTGTGTGTGTGTGTGTGTGAGAGAGAGAGAGAGAGAGAGAGAGAGAGAGAGAGAGAGAGAGAGAGAGAGGTTAGGTTATGACCAAATTAGGGTGGTTATCTGAGATAGAGAGAGAGTGCGAGAAAAGAGAGAGAGAATAGTGAATAATTAGTTTGCTATTTAGGTTATGACCAAATTAGGGTGGTTATCTGAGAGAGAGAGAGAGAGCGCGAGAAAGAGAGAGAGAATAGTGAATAATTAGTATACTATTTAGGTTAGGACCAAATAAGGGTGGATATCAGAGAGAGAGAGAGGGAGAGAGAGTTAAAAGTTTGCAGTGCGATCTAAAAAAAGAAGAACTAAAATTAAACTTTATTACAACTGCCAGAAGCTAATGAGCTATGGAGTATGATTTTCATTAGTGTTATTAGTAAAGTGTTTTCGAGTTCCACAAAAGTCGCATGGGTTGAGGTTAAAATCCAGAGGAACTTATATTAATGACCTCTAAGGGATGACGTCATACCCCGGGAACACCTGGGAAATTCTAATTTAAGTATTGGAACATGAATGATCGAATATACTAATCTCCAGCAATATAATCATCTCGACTTCTTAATGTTCAACAAGAAACCAATGCAGTTTGCAAATGAATAACGTTTTATAAGTGTGTTATACAAACAGCTGCACAAGTTTGGATAAATAGCCTTCAGAACAACGTAGTTATTAACAACAATGGCATATGAACAATTGAATGAGTGAGCAAATCGATGTATAATGAACTTATATCAATAAACAGCGCTTATGATCAGTTATAAAAGCTTGGCAGGGACGGTACCCTTTTAACCTTTTATGCCCTTTCTTCCGCCCCACCCCACCTCCACCCCATTACCCCCATCCATCTGATCTATTAAAATGCTTATTTTATCGAATCACGTTTGACGCCTATTCTTATCCGCCCACAACCTTCTTCTACTGATAGCACTGCTGAATTCTTATGCTTTTTAAAGAAGAATTTTACTTTAAAAATAAAATGAAAGAAATACAATACAACAACCCACCCACATCCGAATTGTTTTATACCCCTCCAACAAAATGAAAAATGTGACTGAAATTTCTGCTATATTATTCTGCTACTATGTTATTGCTACAAATACTATTACTATCACTGCTACTATTACTATTTTTGTTGTTGTTATGCTACTGCCACAATTATTACTACTACTGCTGCTACTACTCCTACTATTGCTACTTCTACTACCAGGCTACTGCTACAAATGATGCTACTAGAACAACTATTTCTGCTACTGCTACCATTGCTACTAATTTTACTACTAATATTACCGCTGCTGCTATCAGTAGTACTGTTTTAGAAACGGTTGTTCTCTTTTCTTTTAAACTTAATCAACCACTTCAGCAAAATTAAAAATCTTTCAGTACGGTCATATCTAGCCTTAACACCACCACCACCCCGCCCCCCAACAAAAAAACCCCACAAAAAATGAAAAAAAAAATACATTACGTACAGATGTCGTACCTACCGTGCAGTAGTAATTTGAACCCTTTTGCCACGTGGCTTTGCTGTAAATAGAAATTTGAACCCTTTTGCCACGTGGCTTTGCTGTAAATAGAAATTTGAACCCTTTTGCCACGTGGCTTTGCTGTAAAGAGTATTTTGAACACTTTTGCCACGTGGCTTTGTTGTAGAGAGCAAACTGAACAATTGGCGAATAGTCTGTGCTAGGATAATGAATATAATTTACATGAATGTTATCACTGGCAAGATTAGAAAGTCAAATAACAACCAACACACGACAAAGGCAGTTAGTTCGTCATCTTGCCAGTCAGGCGCAGGAATGTAGGTTTGAACGTTAAGATTTTAATGCCAGTATAACAACAGCCCCAAACTCTAAAACATGTGTTAGCAATAAGATTTTAATGCCAGTATAACAACAGCCCCAAACTCTAAAACATGTGTTAGCAATAAACTCACATAGACACGTACCCCACATCACACCCGCCAACAACCGACAAAACATAGAAATGGTGTTGTTCACCAACTCAGCTATATAATCTAATGACACATTCGGATTATTATAAAACTCTCTCTCTTATACACACACACAGACATACTCAGAAATATGCACGCCCAGCATTTCTGTCTGTCTGTCTAATTCTCTCTTACACACACACACACACACACACACACACACACACACACACACACACACACACACATTACAATATATTTTATATTTTTTCTTTTACGTTCTCTTCCTCTTAAACAATCATGCCATTTATTCTCTCATAAAATATTTTTGTCTCTACCCCACCCACTCCACCCACTTCCTCCTCCCTTTCCCTCCTCTGCATAGAATGCATTTAGTTTCTCCTTTCTCAGCTTAATTTACTTTCCTCCATTTGAGGTTATATATTCCACATCCCCCATTAAACAAAAAAATGATTTCTCATTATTTCTTCTTCTTCTTCCATCTTTTACATCCTTTCTTTGTATATTTCTCTCACTTGCTTCCCAATCCCAACCCTAACTTCCCTCGTTTCCCGACATTTTTTGCCGAATTTTGTTTCTTCCAATTTTCATTTCCATTATTTAGTCGACTTGTATACGCTTACCTCCTTCATTTTGTCTGGATGTTTTTCCCATTAGCTCCAACTTTCGTCATTTCTTACCTTGCACTTAACTTCACAAACTTCCTTCCCACCATTTTCTCGTTATATTGCTCTTTCTAACTGGTTTTATCTCCGCCATTTCTCGTACTGTTATATTGCTCTTTCTAACTGGTTTTACCCCGCCCCCGCCATTTCTCGTACATTGCTCTTTCCAACTGTTTTTTACCCCGCCCCCGCCATTTCTCGTACATTGCTCTTTCTAACTGTTTTTACACCCGCCATTTCTCGTACTGTTACATTGCTCTTTCTAACTGTTTTTACACCCCGCCATTTCTTACAAGGTTACACTTCTCTTCTTACCAATTTCTTTCCCGCCATTTTCACAATAAGTCACTCTTCTCTCTAATCATTCCCCCCTCCCCCCGCCGTTTCTGAGTGTTACACGTCTCTCCATTATAACTTATTTCCCGCCATTTCTCAATATTACACTTTTTTCCCCGGGCAGTATGAAGGCCTTCTAAGCACTCAAAATATTATGCCCCATACACCCTTCAACATTACTATATACCATATTAAATAACTTTAATAACTTTACTGATATAATGTTAGTTTTTTTAAATTGATATGGATAATCTCACTCATCAATGTTGCCTTGCAATTACAGTCCCTACCCCCCACCCACCCTGGACTGGTAAATGAACAGTACAACATCTTAAAAAATGGGGAAATACCATTGATGCCTTCATTTCAAATAAAAATATCCATACACGAACCAGTCACCTACATTTAATTCATTTTTATCATCAACACTTCATTTGATTATTTTTCGGATGTCCATGTTGTGGTTAATATAGCATTGATTCTATCCTTAACCCTTTTATTTCCTGCCATTTTTTCCTTTTCTCCTTAACCGTAAATTATTTCTCAACATTTCTTAAAATGTTGCACATTTCTCTCGAACCTACTCCTCTCCCCCAACCCACCCCTCTTAACCGGGATGTGACCAATAAATTAAGAGAAAAGGCATTAAAAGTTAATAATGAAATTAAAGCCGACTATGAAGAGGAAATTATTATTATTTTAAAATTATCATACTTATAAGAGCAACTGATAGACAGGTAGGACTGGCATAATCTGACCTAGTTTGAGGCAAGCTTTAATTAAAAAAATAACATAGATTAATTAATTTTTATATTTTTAAATTTTTAAATGAGAAATGTTTGTTTGTATTTTTTATTTAAAAAGAAAACTAGTTTCCTTCTTCCTATTGAGTATGTGTGTGTGTGTTTGTGTGTGTTTGTGTGCTTGTGTGTGTGTGTTTGTGTGTGTGTGCTTGTGTGTGTGTGTGTGTTTGTGTGCTTGTGTGTGTGTGTGTGTGTATTTGTGTGCTTGTGTGTGTGTGTGTGTGTATTTGTGTACTTGTGTGTGTGTGTGTGCTTGTGTGTGTGTGCTTGTGTTTGTGTGTGTGTGTGTGTGTGTGTGTGTGTGTGTGTGTGTGTGTGTGTGTGTGTGTGTATTTGTGTGCTTGTGTGTGGGGTGTGCTTGTGAGTGTGTGTTTGAGAACTTGGAGGCACGCGTCAGGAAACATGATGGTCAGCTATTGGTCACTTGTGGTTGGTTCGGACTAGGTGACATTCACGTGACAAGCTGTTTTGAACGCTGGACTGTGTTACACTACGTCACTAGGGACTCAACGTGTAGGCATTGATGACCATTTCCCGACTAGAGCTTTCAAGCACGTGACTTTCGTTATTCTTTCCCGTAAAAATACATTCTCTGTAGTACGTATGCATCCGTCCGCAAAATCAGTGAATATTGGGAGTGGACGAAAGAAGAAATACTCTTTTACACAAGGAAACACGCACAAAGCCATGCACGCTTTCTCATTCATACATTTATAAACATGTTTTCCTTCTGCCTATTTGTTTACTCTAGAACGAATAGTGAAATGCATTTTGCTTTTCTTTCTCCTTTTTTCTCTCTGTCGCTTAAACCCACACATACATTCTATACTCTCTCTCTCTCTCTCTCTCTCTCTCTGTATATTATTCTGTTTTGCTTGCTGGTTATAGTATGAGGTCATGAACCCCAGTCAGTGTTATTACTTTGGAAAGTGAAATGATTAACTATCTTTTTATCTTGATCTTTCTTCCTTTGTTTTTCTCTCCCCCCCCACCCTAACATTTCTCCCTCTCTCTCAAATACACAAACAGTTTCCTCTCATTCTCCTTTTTTATTCTTCTCTCATTCTCTGCTATTCTCATCATCCAGCATTGTAAGGTAATCGTCATGTTTATTTATATGGCTGAAATGGAAATTGTTCTTCTTATTGTGTAACGGGACAATGGCGGATACGACAATAACATTTCTGAACTCCTACTTCTTTCTCTTAAGCACTTTTCTCTCTCTCACTCACTCTTTCTCTCTCGTACATTGCTTTACTTATCTCTTTCTTTCCTCCTGCGATTTCTCTTTGTCAAATACTCACACAAACACACGTCTCTCTCTCAAACACGCTCTCACAGCTTTTATGATCTCTTTTTTTCTTTTTCTTTTCCTCCTCTCTATTTCCCTTTCTATTTGAACACATACGCACACACACACACACAGACACATACACCCACACACACACACAGACACACACAGACAGACACACACACACACCACGCACGCCTCTCTCTCTCTCAAACACACTCACTGCTTCAATTATCTCTTTTTTCTTTTCATTTTTCCTCACTCTCATTCTCTTTGTCACACATACCCGACCATCTTTTTTAATCTCTCTCTCGACACACACGCACATACACACGCCTCTTTCCTCATGTTCCCTACCTCCCACCCTTTCTCTTTATCACGCGTACAAAATTCTTTCTCATTCACATACAAACACACAAACCATTCCTCCCTATTTTTCTCTCAATCCGTCTGTTTGTCTGTCGTTTCGTACTCTCCTCTCTCTCTCTCTCTCTCTCACACATATGCACACATGCACATACATACACTCAAAACACATAACACACCTCTTCCATCTATTTCCATATGTCGTCTTCGCATTACCCTCTCTCTCCCAAGCACACATTCACACACAAACACGCATCATTTATCAGTTTCGAATCGATCCGATGTTGGACTAATCGTTATACACTGATATAACACCTCACTGAAATGAATCATGCAGACTGATGAAGCAAATGAAATATTGTCCATTTGTAAGCGACTGGGAGTTATTTGGTTTGGTTCGTTGCATTTGACAAGGGGGGCTAATTTTATGTCGAGAAGATTGAAAGGATAATCTATCTCAAACAAATGTTGCCTCACAAACTATCAATATTAACAACTGAAGAAACAAGAATGAAATTAAAAACAATTATGCATTTAGTTAAAGTTTTCATTTGCTTTATTAAGATATTTGTTGTTTGTCTTTTCTTTAATTTTGCGATTTTTTTCCCCCTCCGCTTTATTTGAACAGACTTTTCTCCTTATAGCGAAAACATTTAGAAAATAAAAGAAACTTAAGACCAGACTCTTATTTTTAAAAAAAAGAAATAGTAACATAAATATATAGAAAAAAAAAGTCAGTAAAACAATTGTGAGAAAGGAGGTAATCAACATTTTCGAAGGCATGAAAATTAAGCAGAAAAACTTTACCATATTGAAGACTGCTAACAAAAGTGGTATATATATATGTGTGTGTGTGTGTGTGTGTGTGTGTGTGTGTGTGTGTGTGTGTGTGTGTGTGTGTGTGTAAGAGAGAGAGAGAGAGCACTGATTTGTTTGGATAAAGAGTGTTTGCTTATCTAATGTACATCAGCAGATAATGGAGATACCTGTCCACCCCAAGCAAGCAAATCTGGCTAGAGTCAAACCTAACACCAAGTTCACTAGGAATACCAAGGTCAGGAATAGAGCACTCGGATTACATCGAATGTCAAGGACACGATTCGGATTTTAGAAGAAAAAATTCTAACGGTAATCGTGTTTATTTGGATAAAAATCTAAAAACAGAATAATAAAATCCGACACATCGGCTTGAGCATAATGTATGGATCTGATAATATCCTAAGATGTTTTCTAAAACAAAATGTTAGGTAAAGATAATCTTACTTATACGCCACTAGATCTATGTTCAGCACTGCATGAAATCAATGTTTTTATGAAAAGTTTGTATTAGCTAAAAAAAAAAACCTAGTTTATTAGTCTTGATCACTCAGTACTGTTCCAGAGAGTACAAGGAATTCCCAGAAAGATGTTAAATTGTCTGCTTAAAAGCAAACGTATAAAATAAAAATAAACAATTATGTTTAATGCAAGTTAAGTTCAAGGACCCATAATCTCGAAGGACAAGAAGGAAATGTCATTGAAATGTTTGTCAAACGATTGAAGCTCTCTCTCATTAGTGAGTTTAACGACAAATCTCGTAAGGAAAGCACCCAGATGTACTGCACGTTTGCTGTCGTTATGTTAAACTAATAAAAATCTCTGTGAAAGGTGTGGCTAAATATAATTTTCACCAAAGTAACAATAGCTAATGGAGCAAACGGAATCTCTACAGTACATTGTTTATTTTCCTAGGTATTCGAGAAAAAAGAAGTTTGTCTCAAACAGTAGATTTTACTTGTCTCAATAGCAGAATTTGAAAGTGGTGAGTTAAGTACACGTTTGTCTCAACAGCCGATTTTGAAATGATTAATTAAGTACACGTTTATCTCAACAGCCGATTTTAAAAGTGATTAATTAAGTACACGTTTGTCTCAACAGCGGATTTTGAAAGCGATTAATTAAGTACACGTTTGTCTCAACAGCCGATTTTGAAAGTGATTATTTAAGTACAGCCGATTTTGAAAGTGGTGAGTTAAGTACACATTTGTCTCAACAGCCGATTTTGAAAGTGTTGAGTTAAGTACACATTTGTCTCAACAGCCGATTTTGAAAGTGTTGAGTTAAGTACACATTTGTCTCGGATATTTACAGACCTGGGTACTTTGACGATGTGTAAAGAGATTTCACTGGATATTTACAGACCACTTATTTTGACGGTGTGTAAAGAAGACTCGTTAGACATTTACAGGCCTGGTACTTTGTTTAAAAAAAGACACACTGGACTTTGACGATGTGTAAAGAGATTTCACTGGATATTTACAGACCACTTATTTTGACGGTGTGTAAAGAAGACTCGTTAGACATTTACAGGCCTGGTACTTTGACTCTGTTTAAAAAAGGACACACTGGACTTTGATGATGTATCAAGAAGACTTACTGCATAAGTTAATTTAAAGAATTGTCACTCTATACGCTGTGCATAGAATTCTGTTGATTAGGTAAGGTCTTGTGATTTTGCATGCTATGATAAAAAACAACAACATAGACTTAATTGGTAGATGTACAAACTTTGTACACTTAAAAATATGTCGTGAATATTGAAGATATATCACTGTGAATGCATTTTCTAAGTGAAATACATACTAAGTAAATACATGAACCTTGCTGAACATTTTACAATCCTGCGCACTGTAGAAAGATGTTGAACATTGTGTAACAAGGATTTTATTAATTTGATTTTTAAAGGACCATCATTTTGCTTGCTGTGTACCAAAGACTTAATATTTAAGTTCTTGATATAATTTAATACTATGTAAGTATACAGAGAAAATATTTGAAAAATTGCTATAAATCACAATGTCTTGAAGATTTGAATAATCACAAACCTCTTGTTTTTATTTGAAGTGTAAATAAACATTTAAATACAGATTTATATATCTGTTATTTTGTGCGCTGTATAAATAAATGAAACTCATTAAATGAAACACGTTAAATAGTTGCAGACTCGTTGTCTTTGTATTAATTACTTAAATAACATTATGTGTACCCGTTATTTTGTGCGCTGTAACAAAATGAAACTCATTAAATCTTTAGAGACCTGTTGTCTTTGTATGATGTATAAATATTTATATATCACTATGTATACCTGTGCACTGCGGAAAACAAGACAGGTGTTTTGTCTTTATATGACGATTATTGAAAAACCGCCATGTGTACTTGTTATTTTTGTGCGCTTTGTCAAAGGAGACAAATGAAATCTTTATACACCTATTTGATTGCCAGCTATTTAATGAAGACTTGTTCATTAAAAGCAAAGAAGAAGAGAACAATTGCAGACGGTTAATTTAAAACTGTTTTTAAAAATTATAATACATTAAAT
Organism: Sinotaia quadrata; assembly: GCA_028829895.1. Lineage (NCBI taxonomy): Eukaryota > Metazoa > Mollusca > Gastropoda > Architaenioglossa > Viviparidae > Sinotaia > Sinotaia quadrata. The sequence continues at coordinate 23,136,820 of CM054179.1, read as the reverse complement.
TAATTAATAAAAAGAACAAGACGTGTTGAATGGAAGACTTGTTTTATATGGTGTGTTAATAACAACTGGTTGAATATTTAAGGACTTATCATTTTGCACTTGTGTTTTGTACGATTAGTAAAGAAAATGTTGCGTATATGTACATCGGATCATTTGATTGTTGTGTAAAGAAAACATTTTAGACTATGTGAAAAAAATCATTTATAAATATTTACAGATCTATTCCTTCGTTGAACGTGGGTTAAAAAAAACAACAACAAAACAACCCCCGTTTTATTAATGCTTATAGACCTGTTACAATGCGCGTTGTGTGAAGAAGATTTGTAGTGTATTGAAAGACCTTTTACCGTGTAAAGTCTTATTGAGCATTTACAGATCAGTTGAAATGCTGTAAAAAAAAGTGTCTGAAAGAACTTTTACAGTCTCGTCCTTTTCAGCACTGTGTAAAACAGATCACATAAAATATTTAAGGCCTGTTTCATTAACAGATGTGACAGGAATAATACAGCTTGGGAAGATTTTGATCGTTCGGTGGAAGTCAACCTCTGCAGTTCAGAAACACTAAGAATCCTTGAAAATATTAAATCCATTGCAAAATCCATTAAACTTGACACATTTTCCAAAATATAAGCAGCAATAATAAAAGAGTGTAACACAAAACCAAAAATCATTTCAAAGCCAATAGGTTGTGGAACTCACGTCTGTTCTCGATTCTCATCCACGAGAAGACGATGAAATAGTGGAAACTGAGTACAATTCACACCCTCAACGGCAAGAAATGGAATTTTTGTGTACACACCAATCATTACTGTCTTTATTCTTTGTGAAAATGTGTATGGAATTATTTAAATCCTCGTGTTATTTCACAGTTGAAGTGAAACAAACTGATCTACACGTCCACAAAGATGCTGCAGCTGCTGACCAGCTCGTACCTCTCTGAAGAGGCAGCGCAAACCGCACATCTGTTGTCTACAACATATTGAAAAGACGCTTGGAGGCATGTCACGAAACACGATGGCAGGTTGCTGTTTACTGTTGTAGAATGTAGGCTGGAATATCCACAAGAGTTACTTGTAGACGTTGGTTGAACTCTGCCGTCATAAAGGGGTGAACGATCCCAACACTTTTTATTGCAATTTCAAAAGGCTTCATATCTCAGACAAGACAGTAGGTGTACACCAACCAACATTCGAACACGGGAGAGAACTCGCGAAGACCGGTTTCTGGTCTTACTCGGTGAAAGCATGGTGATAGAGAATGTGCTCCTCGATAAGGTAGCGGTCAACGCTGGGCGAAAAATGCATGCCGCACGTCAGACAACGTCCTTGTCGGACCTGTTGATTTACGGAATGGTTGTAGGTCTTGACGTGGTCATAATGTAGAGCCCGCGGAAGATTCTTAGACCACTGCTGTTGGAGGTCAATGTCCACTGGTGACAAGCAGGCCTGACCTGGCCGCGGAGGAGTGGAGATGACCTTGCCTATAGGTCCAAAGAAAGAAGACAGCAAGGGGGCGTGTGGCGCGGCAGTGAAGTTGCAATGAGGAAAGATTTTGGTGTCGTCCTGCAGTTTTGCTGAGACTTGACGAGCTAATTCATTCCTAGAGATCTTTCCTGCAACAATAAAAAATAAACAACCAGATAAAGAAAAAAATACAGGATGGATAAATGAATAAAGTATTAGTCATTCTACTAAGAATATGATTGATCGCATGAATTAAAGACATAAAGAATGATTGAAAAAATTAGTATCGCAGAAAAACAAGACGAAAAGCTAATGGTATACCAACTATACCCGACTGATTGAATTATTGAAAACTATCTGACTGAATTATTACGTTTATGAATAAATGGATGAAGTAATACCCATTCTACTAAGGGAGTGAATGAATTTAATAAATAAAAAGTGATTGAAAAAAGTGGAATTAGTATCAAAGACAAAACAAGAGAAAAGCTAATGATATACCCACAAAGCCCGACTGAATGAATTATTGATACCTGACTGCTTGAATTATTGATACCTGACTGACTGAATTATTGATACCTAACTGACTGAATTATTGATACCTGACTGACTGAATTATTGATACATGACTGATTGGATTATTGATACATGACTGACTATGTTATTGATACATGACTGACTGAATTATTGATACCTGACTGATTGGATTACTGATACCTGACTAACTTGAATTAGTAAAACCCGAATGATTGGATTATTGAAAACCGACTGACTAAATTATTTATACCTACATGACTGAAATCATTAATACTAAATTAACTGAATTATTGATCCATAATTACATTACATTCCCACTTCTTTATAATTAACATAAGATCCGGACTTAGGAATAATAAAAACAAGTTCTACTACGGCAGTCGTTTGTGACATGAAACACTTGTTTATTTATTTCAGTAACGACAAATGAGCATGTAGTAATGACACATGCTGTGCTTCTCAGTAAGTAATGACAGTAATAATAATCTGATGATGATAAAACAGAACGCTTATTTTTATAAAAGGTGTAAACACTAATGAAATCTTCACACAATCCGCTCGAGGAAAATAAAATAAAAACTAAAGATAATATTAATAAAACAAAACAATGAAATTACATGCCCAACGACAGCATAAAAGAACTATACAAACAGACAATAGCGACAAACAATGAATCGAGACAGATACTAATTCTTCGAAGCTTTGCCTGGGTTGAAATACAGCCTATGCATACATGAGAGGGTGTTGATATATAAGACTTAAAGACATGTTCGGCCCTCATGCACCTTTAGGTTACAAAAGTTGTTGCAATCGTGGTATTCATGTATAGGATAAGAATACCAAAATGACACCAAATACCAAAATGCACTGAACACAAGATTTTCCAGCGCCAAACAGTAGTTTTCTGCTGTTGTAGTAGGTATCTATCTAAATCTTTATATTACTGGCTTAACTGTCATAATTATTTATCAGATCTAGATGTCTGCTTTCAGTCTCACAGCGAACATGCTTCAGTATCTAGTAGGAGAAGAATGTTTCTTTTCTGCGAAGGAAATAAAAAAATAAAGAAGAAATATTACAGAGCATCTTCTAGGGCTAAACACTATTTCTGATTTGAGTCTATTGGTCTTTCAAATGAGAGTTTGAATAAACTTCTCAGCGAGCTGTCTTCAGTACGAGTTACTTAAAGAACGTTTTTTTTATTTCGAAGGAAATGAGGAGTGATGTCACAGTTAATGGAATGTTCTACCACCAAATATTTTTGTTTTATATTTTAGTTTACAGATTTTACAAATGTTCAAGTTGAAAAACTTCACAGTGAACTTTCTTCACTAACCCTTAAGAAAGAAATGATTCTTCATTCGTTTAGAAACTTTAGAAGCTGGCATATTTTTCTCACTAACAAACAAAAAGAACCATTAGTTTATAAATAAACCTGTTATCGAAAAAGGTTCATGAAGAACGTAAGAAAAGTGACTCTCAATGTACTGTACTTTTAAAATGGGAGGCTTATCTATCTATCTATCTATCTATCTATCTGTCTATCTATCTATCTATCTATCTACCCACCTACTAAACCCATCTATCTATCTATCTATCTATCTATCTATCTATCTATCTATCTATCTATCTATCTATCTATCTATCTATCTATCTTATATAGGAACATAAGTATCACTTCATAGTTTAATAGGTTTGATGTTATGGTACTCTTCGCTACACTTATACAAGGATCACTTTTCTTTATTTAATAATATTTTAACTTACACAGTCACCACACTGTTGCGCAGCGCCCCCCCCCCTCCACACACAATGTCTTTCATGCCTTTCAACAAAAGCATGAATGATGAAGTCCTAATTCGAGAACATACATTTGTTCACTTTCGTCAGGTTCTATAAATCTGATAAAACCAAAAGGGGCCGGGTTAAATGTGTAAACAATGCTTGAAATGTATCAGCCAAAGCCGATTTTTTGTATAGTGTTCCAAGTGAATGATTTTATGATTCTAGAGAGGGACAGGTCCATGCTTAATTTAAGCTGTGATTAATAATTATAATTTGCTGCTGATTAATTCACATGATATTATTGAATGGGATTAAAGTGACGTACGTATATATTTGAAATATTTTTGTAAATTGGCATATACCGTAAAGGTTTCATGTTCGTCCCAATGTAAAGGGTGAAGAATTCTTTCTTTCTTGTT
>CM054179.1:23090639-23132516 GCA_028829895.1 Sinotaia quadrata | reverse complement strand
GATTCTTCATCCATATCGCCACTCACGTTCACTGTTATGTTGATTCCCGAAGGGTAGGTATTTTGCGTAGAAGCTGAAGATGGCCTAGAATCGTCAGATTGATCAAAAAATGAGAAAGCACATTTCTCCTTGCTATCAGCCACTTCTTGTGGAGTGAATAGTCGATTGATGGCGGCAGGTGGATCCGTCGTAACATTGACACTTGCGCTGTGTTTAATGAGACGGACTTTGGTGGTGCTAGTTTTGATCTGAGCTGAATTAGTCCGCTTCTTACTTTTTGATTTTTTTCTTTTCGCGCTTGTTGTAGCTTTTAAGGAAGGACATCCTGCAGTCAAGGAGACTGTAACATTGGTGACCTTGTCTCCAGATGGTCTGGCATCGACAAGTTTGGATTCTGTGGTCCTTGTGTCATGCATGCTGGTTTTAACTTTGAAAACTGATGACAGGTCTGGCTTGTTGCCATTGATAATATCTAGATCGGGACAGAATTTCGGCGGGGGAGTGAAGATTGAATTATTCGGAGATACGTCCAGAGCGTTTGCTGGTAAGTCATGGAGAACTTCTGGAACTATATCTTTAGTTTGCACGACAGCGTCGACATCATTCGGTTTTGGAGATGGAAAGAGAAAGGTTTTAAATGAAATGACACCAGGCTGTGCTTTCTTAACATTCTTGGCTTGTGTCGCTATATTTATATCGTTGGAATAATCTTTCGCATAAGAGGAATGGGATTCTTTTAGATTGGGCTCAAATTCAATTGCCTTCAACTCGAAACGGCTACCATTGTCTATAGCGGAAAGGTTCTTGTCCTTTTGTGAATTGAACGTGCCCCATGCGTCAAACTTTCGGGCCGCGATCAAAGTCCAAAATTTGACTCGAAGTTCTCTGAGGTCCTTTTCTGTGTTCATTCTTTTGCTAGTCTCAGAACAAAGGGTGGCACGCACAGATCGCAGCCGAGCTTCAAGAATTTGTATGTGTAGCTCATTGTTCGTGACATTTTCTCGGAGGCGAGCGAACTCTTCTCGCTTTTTAGCAACAATGCGACGTAAGCGCTGCATCCGTTTGGACGTTGCTACTTGCCATTTCTCCAAGCTCGTGTCGTCCTCTTTGGCAATTGTAGACTCAGACTGTTGGGCGAGTTTACACGTCGGCGGGTCGCATATGATTTTCGGACTCTCTTCTGCCTGTGACGCATTTTCGAACTGACTTGTGCATTGAACGCCGGCCTCTTGTATCGTTAACGTATTGGTACTAATCTGAGCATCTTTCGTACCTGGTGTTGGAGTTGTGTCTGTTGACGAGTCGATGTTTAGTTTCTTGATGCACTGACACTTTGTGCATTTTATATCTGTTGTGTTCGATTCTTCAGTTTTAAGTGGTGCAATGGCTTTCGCTTTTCGAAGTTCAGATTCGACTAATGATAGTCTTCTATGCAAATCTGCATTGTTTTTCAAAGCTTCTATCAGCGCCGTGTCCAACAGGACTATTCTTTCTTGCAGTTCGTTTGTTGAAGTTGGCGGCATCCCCTCAGAACTTGATTGTTGGGGTGTATCACTGTTTTCCGAATGCACAAAATTACTCCACACTGAAGTGTTGTTTCTTGTGGACAGGCGAGGGCGCTTTGAGCGTAATGACTTGTTGTTAACAGCCAACATAGAACGTTTGCGTGATCGAGGGGTTCTGAGTTTTGTCGAAGCCGTGGAGTTTGTGATGGCACTAAAGGTAGCTGTCGGAATGACTGTGCTCTGCAATTGATTGGCTGACCAGAGTGGTGAAACCGATGGATCAGATGGCAAAATATAGGACAATGTTTCTGCGACCAAAAGTGCCCGATTTCCACGCTCACATGCAGTCTGTCTCTTACTCTGTCCCCATACCTTTTTGACCTCACATTTGCTTGTTTCAGGCACATTTTCAACCTGGTTAACGTCGAACAAGGGCACGACTGCCATGTTCAGTGGGGAAGGTTTGTCAAGGGAGGCAACACAGATGGGCAGTTTGTCAGGGTTAGAGGTAACTGCATCGATTGAAAGCTGAAGAAGGCAGGCATGCTCATCATGTTCCTGCGGGAACTGTTTATTAAATATAGGCATGCTAGCTTGGTGACGCTTGGGCCTCTGCTCCTGAGTACGTGCGGCACGACCACTTTGTCTGGTCTCATTGACCTCGGACAACTCGTCGTTGCTCTCGCACCCCGAATCCACCTCGTTCGAGACTGGAACCACGTCAAGCTCCGATGAATCGGTTCCTTCTGTCTTCTTTGAATTGATAGAACTCCATCGATTGTCGATAAAATCTTGTTTTGTGCAGACCGTGTTAAAGGGATACAACCCCGCATGTTGATTAAGAGTAGAGTCTGAGAGGGCCTTCATATATGTTTCCAAGCAAGTTCTCCGAAAGCTGTCAGGCATGAATGAAAATTCTGTCCGTTGGTAGGGGTGGTAGGTTAATTTTGGGCGCAAGGGGTAACTGGAGTGTGTTGCTTGACTAGCCATGAGGTCAATATGCTTTTTACGGGGTAAAGCATTCGGCTGGATTTCTTTTAACAAGCTCTGGGCATCCTGCTGGAACTTAAAGCTGAAATTTGTCAAAGCCTCATACTCTTCCACCACATCTTTGCGATGACTTGCAAACCTTAATCGGCGATACAGGTGCTCTGGGGTGGTGCTGATAGCAACATCGGACAACGTGTATGGATCACGTTTGGTGGAGAACAATTCGGACTTTGAATGGATGTCCACTAAACTTTTGGAATGTTCATGGTCAGAAACAATATTTTTCTTGTCTTGTTCATCTTTGTTTTGGTCGACATCTGATGATGAGGACGAATCCAGGCTAATTAGCGACATCGATTGCACAAGATTTTCAGTATTGAACGGCGTTGCAGCTTTGATGCTTGCATCTTCTGTGATCTTGAAACTTTCGCTAACGCCAATTACCTGATCTTGGCCCGTGATGTAGAGAAACTGAAAATCCCCTTCAAGATTTTCAATTTCAGGCTGAGGGAAAATACTTTTGCGTCTGCGTGGCTGCCAGGCGCTAACTGGGTCAAATGGTACCCACTGGGAAACGGACACATCCTTGGTGGTCATCCACCCATTGCGGAACAGTCCCACCCAATCTCTGGGAGTGTGGTCTACCTTTTTTCCGAATGTGTAATGAACTACGATGTCTCGGGTGTTGGTGTAGATTGGTTTGACGGTATCGAACATCACTAGCTCATCGCAATTAATGGTCTCCATATCTGTATCGCTCAGAGTCTGACACGAGTCGCTGTCCCACTGCGCCATGGCGGCGTTCTGCATCTAATGCGGAGGCGTTTTGGGAATTCTCAGTATTGGAACTGGATCTGCGACTCCGAAGGAAGCGGAGGGCTAGGGCGAGGCCGAAGGACCTCCTGAATCTGTGGACTGACAAATCCGTTCAGTAATAACTAAATAAAACTGGGGTGGAGGGGGAAAAAGGAAAGAAAAGAAGCAGCCGACAAGGCCGCAAACTCAACAGTTTCTGTCTAAATGGCAACGAAAGATAGCTTTGCTTAATTGACGTCACGCTAAGAGCGTAATTATTTCTGTGACGTTATCAAATGACGAATTAGCAGCATTATTAATTCGCGTAAAGCAGAAAAAATGAGGCGAATGTCTTACAAGCTGTATTAAAAATGGATTTTTAAAACAGACTCTTGAAACAATATAAAGTGTATACTTTATAACAAAGAGCCAATGTTGTAGGTCCCTCTGTTTAATTTTATGAATCTTTTGATTTCTAATGCTGCTCCGCGTTAACTAATACGTGTAATTATTTTTGTGTTTGTTTGTCAAGTTTTAGTTAAGATCACACTTTTGGCAGTCAGGTGCTAGACCCGTGTTATTCTGCTTGCAGAAGTGCATCGAATTCAAGCAAGCACAAACAACTACTCTGCCTTGGTTGCGCTTCACTTTCTATCTTAATTATAGTCTCACGAATACCTGCATTTCTGCTTTTCGTACACAAGTACAGGTGTTTGTGTGTGTGTGTGTGTGTGTGCTTTGGTATGTGATGCCTATGTGTGGTGGAGTAAATTTGCCTGTCCCTATTTCTAGACTTAATTGTTATATAAACAGTTAAATTGTCAGAGTTACCCGACCTTGGGGCACTCCTTATGACGGTATTTTTAGGTGTCAGAGTTGAAGCAAGAGGCCATAGAAGAATTCTCACTGTTATTGATTACAATACCCTGAAATGGTCGCGCCAGTTCTAGTAGTACCGATTCAGTAGCAAGTGCACTGTTTACCATTTTCTCGAGTGTAGGATTTCCTGAAAAATCTTGTCCGATCGAGAGACTCAATTCACGATAGAGATTAATCTACTTTTGAGGGTAAAACAGTTTAAAACTACTCCTTACCACCCTTTGTGCAAAGGTTCAGTCGAAAATCTGAATGCTACTCTTACCAAGTCCTTGAGAAAATAGTTAATTCAACCTAAGTGTACGAATTAACGTCGATTTTTATAACTAAAAATTTCTTGCTAAGGAAGCCAAGCGTTTGAGAGAATCACAGATTAATCCTGAGTGAAAGATTTATTTTTATCCTATTACCTTCATGTTAAGTTAGAATAAAATAATATCAGTAATTCTAAATAAATACGATTTGTTTTATTAGTTCGTAGCATTCATGTTACTTTCAAGTTGTATAATTTTACGTAAACCATTAGAAAAGAAAAAAATCTTAAGCATAATGTCACATTAGGTGAGGAGTGTTGAGTTCGAACATTGTGGTGCAGAAATGAACACTATTCGGACAGAAGTGCAAAATGGAGTGCGTCACTTGTGCTCTATGATAAAATTAGAAGTGCGTATTCTATACAAACTGCTGAGTTCCCTCACACTCCAATCTACACTTTGTACAAGTGTCGAGATTAAAAAAAATAAGTGATCAAAGCGTAATAAAATGTTAAGTATAAATCAATACATCTTTAATTATTTTAAGTTAAGTAAAAAAAAAAAAATCTACACAAAGGTCCGAACTGTTGCAGATCTCATAGGACAAGTACGAAATTCACTTCCAAGACGCCGCCATAGGTTTAAATCTTTCGTAATGTTATCGTCAACTGCATGTCTGAACAACCCTCCCCGTCTCTCAGCCATCTGTATCTATCGCATGTCGAGTGTAATTTTTTTAAAAATTAGCGCAGTCCGTGACACGACTAATATGCGAATGTCAGGCGACTGCGCTGTCTGGAGTACCTGATGTCAGCTACTCAGGACAAAAAAAAAAATAAATCACCGTTGAAAAGAAAACACACCAGAATTTAAAAACCAAACCTAATCCTCTCTGCAAGCCAGTCGAAAAGTCAGTCAGTTACAACAGATGTCGCATTAAAAAAAAATGTTGTAGTTGGCAGTTCGTGGATGAGGTGTATGTCATTTGTGAAAAAAAACAAAACAGTAACAGTCACCATTCTTTTATTACCCTAACATCCACCCAGCCACAACCAAGCACCATCATTTAACTACCATATAAAGATCGGAAATATGCAACTATTAATCCGTGTATGAATTGCACGAATATTTGAAATATTTCGCAATGATAACGCATAATTTCTATTTCCACAATCTTACTATTAATAAAATGTAATATGTCATTTATTCCCCAACTCTGGCATTCTTGCTAACAAACAACTCCTTCTTTAAAATGTCAATGTCTTTTTCTGTAAATTTGCACAAGCAGATTGTTTGTTTTGAAATCTTTCTTATTTCGCACTAACACATAATTTATTTCGAAAAACGATGGGTCATTTTTACTGTTAATTTGCGCTTTAAATAATGATGATCTCAAAGGAATTATATATTATTGTAGATTGGTGCTAGCAAGCAGTTTGTTTCCAGATATACTGTAATAACTTTTATTTTGTTTATATGCAATGCTACAACTTGTTACCAAACGGATACAATTTCACTCTTTATTTGTATATCAATTAAATGTTTCTTTTCCCACTGATTGACAGCTTTTTGTAATTTAAATGACAACGGTTTTCTTTCCTTGCGCTGAGAAAAGCACAAATAATAATACTTAATTGTTAAGTCACCCTAGCACACAGTTTTCGTTGGCAGAATATTTAATTCCAATCGCAATGATATGCAATTGCCGGCACAGAATGCTATTTAACCAGCATTGCGCAGAATGCATTTAAATGACAGGAAATATACCATTTCTGTTTCCAAAATAGGAACATGTTGTTTCTGTTTCCAAAGAATGTAGCTTTATTTTTAACAGCACGGATTTTATCAATTCTCTTCATACGAATACAAGGAGTGATATTAACACAAACTAATAGAATGCCGTTTAACTTTCAGGAGGCACTGACACAATTTGGCTTCTACAAAAATTAAATTTGCTGTCAATATTGCAATAATATATAATTTCTGATCGCATTTATAGATGGTCTACTTGTCCAAAATTAAAACTACCCTTTCCGCTACTAAGACTTCGCTGAACAGAAAGACATTTGCTTACATTTATATTTGTGGATTTGAAATAAAACAAAGAAAAAAGCATTGCCCGTGGAAAATAAGGCGTTCAAAAATGTTATGAAGTTTATATAAAAAAAACCCCACAAACCCTTCCGATTTCGAGATGAAAGAAGAATCTCTCTTGTCATCAAATAAATATGTTTCATTTTATTTACTTTAACATGAGAAAGCACATCTCCTTCAATCTAACCACGAAAACCGTCAATTTAATCGAAATGAAATGTCTTTCTATTGCGGTCTCTCACTGATTTCAAATGTAGATAAACACCAAGCTCTAGGCAATGCTGTTAATGAATGATTATTATTACAAATTTAACTGTCTTTCGTTTGGAAGAAAATGTTGCATTATTAAATGCACACTTTCTCTAGTAATATTTCTTTTTAAATAGCACATTGGGAATGTATAACTCCATTGCAGTTGAGCAGGGGTGGGGTGGGGTGAACAAAAAGAAAATGAATGCTGCGTCATCTTCCACGTAACAGGTCAAGGTGATACAAATGTAAAGGCGCTCTGGGCCGGTTTATCAACCTCGGACGCCGTGACACACACACACACACACACACACACACACACACACACACACACACACACACACACACAGACACACACACGCACACACAGACACACACACAAACAGACAGACAGACAGACACACACACACGCACACACAGACACACACACACTCACAGACACACACACACACACACCGACACACACACAGACAGACACATACACACATACACACACACACGCACACACAGACACACAGACACACACACACAGACACACACACACACGCACACCCAGACACACACACACACACACGCACACACAGACACACACACAGACACACACACACACGCACGCACACACATACACACACACACACACACACACACACACACAGAAACGAGACGATAAATACGTACGCTTGACAAAGTAACAGTGTTGTTAGCGCGGACTTTAAACTGACCTGAGATATAAGTATTTTTCAGAAAACCCAGATAATCAGGATAGATTGTTGCTGTTTTGGGTTTTCGTAAGATTTTTTTTTCTTTTAAAACTTGACAACGAAAAGTACAACGTTGACAAGTGGATAAGACACTCAATGTCAGAAGTGTGACGGAAATCGGGAATTTGATATGTCTGGCTTTCTTCTGTTTTCGTCAACAAAGAGTCAAGTCTCTTAAGAAGACAGATGTGTTTTATCTTCTTTTTAAAAGATTCTTTCTACGATAAATAAAGAAGCTAAAAAGTAGAGAAAAAAAATTCAAGGCCAGTCAAATCAAAGGAATAACTTGCAACAAAGACAGTTTTCAGGCAATCGGTAATTTGCACACACTTCTGTCCCAAAAGCTATCGTTTCCTGTCCAATGAAAGTTGTTTTTCATGATAGATTAGCTGCAGTCCTGAAACAATTGTCAAGATTTCTTTCCCCCCAAACAGTCCTTATGCAAGGAAAAACTTTGTTTTTATTGCAATTAACCATCATAAAAACGTTATAAATCTATCGAATTCAACGGAGATTACATGTACAAGGAAATTTTAATTTGAACCATTTCCCCATTAGTACCTATATCCCTCTCCACCCCCATGCGAAACAAATGCTTCCAAACTTTTTTCGAGAATACCCAGATCTGATAACTTTTCAATTCGTTTAATAATATAAATAAACAAATAAAAATATAGTTGATAGGCGAATTCTATTATACGCACGCACGCGCGCGCACACACACACACACACACACACACACACACACACACACACACACACACACACACACACACACACACACACACACACACTCTCTCTCTCTCTCTCTCTCAAACATATGTACATTACTCCAAACAGCCACACGCACATGCATACATTCACACCCATACGAGCTTCTTATTATTGACTTACACACGCACGAACACACTCAAACTTCCATAAATGCATAAACACACTCGCACGTCGCAACTACTTCACACAATCGCACACTCACACATTACATATGTCTACACACGTCCAAACACTCTTAAACTTCCAACACAAACTTCTTTTATAATCCACACAATCGCACGCCCAAACATACCCTCCCCCACTCATACCTTTAGTGTTTCAGGAACTAAAACATAAAAAAAAAGATCGCGGTTGTTCAAGCAGAAAATATATTTGATCATTCCAAGTAACGTTTGGTCATGTGACAATATTTTTATTGAAAATCGAAATTGACCAAAACGAGAGTGAGGACGATGACGTAATTTGGTAAACAGTCCAGTGTGAAAATTATAATAATGGGAAAGACGTATTATAATTACAGCTACATGGATCTCATATTGCCTGCATTTGGTACCCTCCCTTGAAATCAGCTGCTGCATTTTTACCGAAATACGCAGGAAATGATTATCGGTTAGACGTAACCTGGATTGAGGCAATTTATAAGTTTTCGGTGACGTAAAGCAATATCAATATATATATATGGTAGCACAGTAGTACAATGACTATTGGGTTTTGTCTGACACCGAACAAAAGAGCCTTGAACTTTTGATAAAATAGTCTTGAACTTTTGATAAAATAGCCTCGAGCCCTAGAAAGCTGAAAGAAGCAAAGCACAGATAGAATTCAGCTAGCAAATTTGAGTTTGCACAAACACTACACCCTTTCCATCCCCCATTTCTTATCCACTTAATAAAAGAGAACACTCTTATTTAAACTGCTAATTAGCAGTAGTTTTGTTTTTTTCGGCATTTATACTCTGAAATCCCCAACCCACCACACACCGTTTTCAAGTAAGGACAAAAATTATATTAACATTTATAGCATATCGTTTGCTGTTTAGTTTTGGTTCGATTCATGCCTTGAAGAAAAAAAAAAAAAAAAAACCAAGAAGGAAATATAGAAAATGAAACAAGAGAAATCTAAATTTAATCGAAAAGAAAGGCATGGTTAAAGATGTATCTATTAATTGTAGTACTTATTTACTTTTTGACAAGCTCGAGAGAGGTATGCACACAATCTTTGCCAGCCACACAACCGCATATCGCACACACATGTACGAACGCACGCACACATTCACAAACCAACACACTCAACGGCACAGTATACAGAATTCTATGTCTCTATCACTCTGACCTTTTTTCTCTCAACAGTCTCTCTCTCGATCATATAATTTCTAAAGTTTGTAAAGGGAAAATACCCGTGCTTGAACGGAGAGTAAAAACTGAAACCTGGCATTCACTATATATGTAAAGCTTTTCTTCTCTAAAAGTACGCAGGAAAGATAAAATAAAAGTGTCAGTGTATTGCTGGCACAGCCCACAACGCTCCACCCTGACACATCCCAAATCATTTCACGAGAAAGAAAATGCAAAGATAAAAGAAAAAGAAACGAAAAGGAAAACAGTCCGGCGTTTCATTTATACTTTCTGAAACGTGCAATCGAATACATTTATATTTCTGTTCTCTTTTGTTGTCTTATTCAGCGGTGTCAAATGTGCGAATAACGAACTCATATTAAGTGCTTGTAACATTCAGTTGCTTACAGTTGCAACATTTCAATAGTTCATAACAGTCAATGGTAATTTATGTGGCAAAATTTCAAGTATTACAGAAGTACTAAAAAGTGTTTGCACTGCTTCAATATATAAAAGTAACACTGAAAATACTTTTTAAGTTGCGATATTTTCACGTTTCAAAATAGCACTAAGATTCCGATATTATTTTGCAACATTTGCTTTACCGGCAATAGAAACGCCGCTGGCATCAGAGCGTAATATTAAAAAAAAAATAATACACTGCAGCAGTTGAAATTTGTTTATTTGTTTAAATGTTTTACTCTGGAACAAAACTGCTTTGAAAAACAGCAACTCCTTGCTTCGCTATAACAAAAAAAAAAAAAAAAACAGAAGTAAAATTAAGCATGCAATATTGAGTGTTTTATACTAGAAATGAGACTCAACAGTTCAACGTTCCCCAATGAAGCACTAAAACTATTGTTTAGTTTTTATTTGTTTGTTATATCCAAAATTTCAATATATTTCACAGAAGTGCTAAAGAATACTTTCATAGTTTGTTGTACTACCCTGCTTTATGTTAGGCTTAAACCAATCACCCTAGTTCTTTCTTGCAAAGGCATATATAAAAATAAATAGATCCCACTTAAAAACATGCACCAAATGTTTATTGTTCAGTGAATCCCAAACAAATCGTCTGAAAACAAAATAAAACAAAAGACGAAGGATGTGACAAATGTCATTGTATTAAACATCTGCAGGTTCCAAACTGATGATATATGTAAACGTAAATTGTACCGTATTGGTTCAGAAAGGGCCGCAACTCTAAGGATTAAATCTAGTTTGGTTTCCCACTCTTGCAGTCGTACCAAGCCAATTCCTTTAAGTGGTGAAGTTGCCAAAATAACAAGGACACATGAAAGGACTTATAGTGTTCCAACCTTAAAGTAAAGAATTCTTTTCAAACAATCTTAATCTAAACAATATACAAAGTTTATTCTTGTGTGAATTTACTATTCTGCACGACAGGATGCATCAGAGACTGTAAGAGGTAAAGTAAAACTGATGGACTTTGGGTAACTTGTTACTTTGCGTAGGAATTCTTTTGCAACTAAATATCAAACACATGTCAAAAGCAGTAGATTCCAGTTGACAGCTTTAATGTTTTTAATCAAAAGTACAAGTCAGTGATACATGAATTTTTTTTTTATGTTGTCTCAATTCAAATGAGCCAATTCCATAAATAAATAAAAGTCCTTTCAGCAATACTTTTCGATATGAAAAGCACAAACAAACAACTAAAAAAATGGACAAGCATAAAAATAAATGAAACTTTACATAATTGTCACATTTAACAAATGTCAAGATAAAGCAGATTTGTAAATTATAACTGTAAACCAGGAGTGATTAAAATTAAACATCCCTGCCTAACAGCGACTATCTTCAAATCGTTAATGAGACAGCTTCAGACCTTTCTTAAATAATTCGCTAGATCCGTACATCATTTCAGAGTCACTTGTGTCACGTATAAGTCACATGGTACAATCGACACAAAATCGGATAATTCCGCGCTTACTTTGTTGGCTCTAAACGTGTTAAATCATAATTCTAATCCAAAAAGTGATTAACGTAAATGCAAAAGAGAGGAATACATTTTAAAAGAAAAGTTTAAAAAAGCAAAACAAAATGTATGCTATTCAAGTGATTCAGCAAAATTAAATAATTCTTTAGTTTAAATGATCACTGCGCATATTAAAAAAAATCCCCATTACAACCGAAATAAAACAATAAATTTATTTGAGAAAAAAATGATTGGTGAAATTCTTTGCTGAGAGACAAATCTGATTACTGAAGAGACTTACGATTACGTAATACATTTGACGTCACACAATCTACTATTGGTACACACCGGGATCACTCTCCTTAAAAGAGTACATTGGATCTGATCTTCAAGTGGTTCTAAATATATATCGAATGTGTATAAATATCAGATGCTGTTTTATATATGTGTAAAATATATTGTGCGCGGAATATATAGGTTTTGCATATTTGTGTCTGAGCAGAATACTTCTTGGCACGAGTTTGTAATCATTCTATGGAAGGTCAGGTATGTGATAATGTGCTTGAGCCTGGCTAAATATGTACAGTTATTAATAACACTTCAGCGACAGATAACAAAAAAACTGCTCTAATGACCAAGAAATACAATTTCTTGGTTTCTTGAAAAGCAGTGCTATTACAAGTCGAAGGGCATTAACATTTTATTGACTCAAATCGAAATATATTTCTTCTTCTCTTGTTCAGAAGTGGATAGAGCCCAACCACAAATACAGAACCAAACCCCAAAATCTTTACAGGCACTCTTGCGCTTACTCTGACATCATTAAAAGTGTATGACAAACCCATAAACCATAAAGCAAAACTTGAGCACTCATGGACAAAAAAATCTCTTCGGCCGGAAGTTCAAAGTTACTTTTCACTCTTCCGAATGCCAAGAGATAATTCATGACTCACTAAAAGTATATTTAATTATGGATTAGGAGTGAGAAAGTAAGGGTGAGAGAGAGAAAAAGACTTTTGTCAACAAACCTCGAAATGCAGAATGAGTTTGCTAGTAAAACCAAAATAATGAATTATTTATTCTGTCTTGTAAAAACAGACTTTGGAGAGGAAGAGAAGAAAAACATTAAAACAAATCGCCTCACAATTTACACAAAATAACATCAGGTGAAAATATACTGATTTAATTTAGTGAAAGTCGAGATCGGATCAGTTAGCTAAGTTTCAGAAGAAAGCTCCGAAAGGAACTGAATCTTTACATACAGACACACACACACTGATCACCGTGTATGTAAAATGAAAGTTTTTTTTCTTTCACAATAGTTTTGTTAAGCGCATGACCACGTGTATGCCGACATTACACAAATGAAAAGAAAAAAAAGAATAAAAATAAGAACAATAAAAATGTGGAATTAACTGCTGTTCTTGCTTTAAGCGCTAAGTAAATACCAACTCGCTTATATTTTCACATGCGGCGTTTTTTTGTTTTTTTGCTTTTGTTGTTGTTCATTTCGCAGATACCCACGCTCACAGCAACACATCCTTATAAATAATGAGTTCTAAGTCACATGATCATCGTCACGACAAAATCCATCCAGAGGTTTCCAAGTGAACGAGATAATTCAGTGGTAAATTGGTCAATCAGCTTTTCTTTTTGAAATGACTAATTTCTATAACCGGTTTCGCCTAATTTATTTCCGCCTTCAAGGAGCACATCATGTTGTCGCCTGTTGCTTATGCCGATTGGACGACACACTTTGGGTGTCACGGTAGACAGTCTTGGGCGACCTTGAACTTGTGGTTGTACTTGCGGAGCTGGTTGAGAGGGCAGAGCTGGTGGAAGCGGACGAACTCGTTTCACTTTGGCTAGCTTTGTCCTTGACAAATTAAAAAGAAAAAAGGATAATGTATATTGAACATTTGTACAAAACTGAAATTAATAAATGTGTTCAAACTTACTCAAATTTTGTATTATCCTGAGTTAACCATTTTCAAATAAAAATAAAGATTTATGTTTCGTCTTTCCAAAGGTGTTGTCTGAACCTGATTATTTTATCCATAAATTTAAGGAATAGATTTATACCAGTCAAACCGATTTTAAGTTTTTAATATTTAATGAAAGTTTATATGAAAACAAAAAATATAATATCACACATTACTGGTCAGTTGCTTAGATAAATGGATAATGGATGCAGTGCAATAGAACAGGTGAACCATGATTGTGTTATGTATAAATTCAGGTATGTGTTGAGCTTGCTACCTAAACTTTTGCGCGGAATTTTGAAACTGCTGCGCGGTACAGCAGCCGCGCACCTTAAGAGGGAACATTGGTGACAAGTCATCTAGTTGCATTTTCATTGTAAATAAAAGATGTTTAATAAAATGTTAAATGTAAATTAATAAATGATTAAATACCACATCTCTCTCTCTCTCTCTCTCTCTCTCTCTCTATATATATATATATATATACACACACACATATATAATGTGTGTGTGTGTGTGTGTGTGTGCCAACAAACAAGAGTAAGGAACAAAAGCTAGCACTACCACTCCAATGCAACAGCAACAAAATCCCCGCCCACAAAGACCACCACCCCAAATAACAACAAGGTCTAACACCCTAAACAACAAATCTTCACAAGGACTACCCCACCAGCCCACAAAGATTACCACTCCAAATCTACAAACATACCCACCCACCCCTCAACGAAGATTATCACGCAGACCAACAACAAACCCCTCCCCCCCCCAAACTGTCACCCTTAAACAAAAACAACCCTTTCACAAAATGTATCCCCCCTCCCGAATAAAAAAATACCATCTCAAAACCAACAACCAAAATATTCCAAGACTCCTAACCCAGGATACCATCAGCAACTAATCTATAAGAAAACCTATGATTTTGTTTTAAAATGTTAAAATATATGCAAATAAATGATGAAAATAAGTACATTTTTCGTTTGAATGATGTTTTCCGAAACACAAGCAGCCAACTCAAACTGTACACATCGAACATATGTCCTCTTAAACTGTTTGAAGCAAAGACGTGCATTGATTATATAAAAGAAAATTTCTGTTTTGAAACTAAAATGTAATAACGTCCCACATACAAGCAGTGCAATATACGTAAGATCATTACATCTAGAATCAACCAATAGTTTTGAACGGATCAAACTGTAAAGACGGATCAACGAAGCGCAACGGGAGATTGTCCACGAGTTCACATTAAAAGTTGCGCAAACATAAATGCTTCTTGTACAACACGGTGACTGAGGTTACAAAACCTTGTCAAAGATGTTTGTTTGAGGGGATACATTAAAAACAACCTGGACAAGAAATAAAGGGATTCGTTACTCTAAAAACAATACAGTAGCTCAGAGAGGGGGAGAGAATCATTACCCTCTAAGTGTGACGCAAGAACAGAAAGTTTTGCGTGTGCAGTAAACTGGCGAGTCGCAAAAAGACAAAATTATACGTTAAGATTCATTAAATAACTGAATTTCAGTTTGTGTTAAACCATTGTAAAACTTTGTTGATCCAAAACGACTTAACATTTAAACGCTGCTTTTCCCTCTTGCTGTTGGTAATTTTAGTGGGAGATGTTGGATAACTTACATAGTACTTATACGTTTCCCAGTTTTTAAAAAAGATTTGAATAACGACTGCTGTATTTCTAACTGGTAATATTTATAAAGCTACAGAGCAAAAATAAGAATTAGGGTCTATCATTGAAACATCCGCGCAAAACAGGAATCTACAGTTCAAAGTGCTTATTCACATCTTTCTCGTCCATACTTAAAATATGTGTCAAGGATTGTGATATTTGTAAATCTTGACGATTTTGTGGTCAGCTTCTGGTTTTGTAAAATTTGTTCTGAGAAAGTATGTTCGCTTTGAATCGTTCATTAGAAGTTAGTCATTTTGGAATCTCAACAACAACAAAAATAAAATGGATACTATGAAAGTTAGATGTGTTATGATGAACATATGTTAAGGAAACAGTCTGACGAGTTAGAATTACCGCATCCGTAAGGAGATGGCTTTATTAATCAAGGTTTGATGGGTAAGTATGTATATGACTTTGCAGCAGACGACATTGTCGCTGGAAATCTCACTAGCACTCGATGCTTTTTAACTGCTTTTCTAAAGGGTTGTCAACGGAAAGCTTTAAATTCCGTGAAAGTTGTCAACGGAAAGCTTTTTATTCAGTGAAATGAAAAGAATATATATAAACACTCTCTGGGAGATTCTTGAACAGCAAAGCGAACAACCACTGCATTTTGAAGTCTGTCTCCTACACCTACAGCATTTGATCAAAAGCAAAGGGTGTGTCACACAGAGAGTCACACAGTTTAACTGGAAAATGTTCAAAACAAGATTGAGTTAATGCCCCTTTTAGTTTTTCTCCAGTTGTATATACATCGACGCATTGCACAAGGCGTTCCTGCACTTCTATTTATGGTTTAAAGCTTTAAACAATAATATTCAGTGCGAATGATTTGTTATAAGATTTATAACACGAGCAATGAAAACCATAAAATTTACCACAAAAAATCTATTTTTATAACAGCTATGACAGCGAGAATTCTATTGGATCTATATGTTCAGGAAAGCCGTAGATAGCTTGTAAAGATACAATGCAGAAGAGGGATTGTAGTCACGTGACCATTCAGAAAAATGTGTACAAACTGTAACTTTACATATTAACAACTACACAATTGAAAACTCGCGTTCTGTGGTAACGACCGCAACTGATGGGGGACAAAATAATGTTGCGAGTAAGAGAAGCCAACACGACTGTTTATAAAAGAAAAAAATATTTGTGCTGAACAGCCAATTGCAAATTTCGAAATCTGGTGCCCCACCCCCATCATCCTGTATCCATTCAAGGGAATTCATTGAATGTGTAACGAGATTAGAAGGTGAAGACTGATTTTGTACTGAAAGACCTTATCGGGACATTAAAGATACAGCAGAAAAAGGACACCATATACATGTCACTAAATTGTAATCCAAACCACTTCACTTAACTAATCACACACACACATTCTCTCTATGAAAAGACTAAAATAAAGTCGAAATAAAAATTTAAACAAAATCGAACAAACAATAAATAGCCGAACAAACATGCTAAAATAAACAAATATATTAAATAAACATGATAAACAAAATTACTAAACAAACTTACCAAATAAACATCCAAACTAACATGTAAACAAACATGGCATATAAATAAGTTAAACAAATATGCTAAATAAACATGCTAAACAAGAATGCTAAAGTAAACAAATATACTAAATAAACATGCTAAAGTAAACAAATATGCTAAGTAAACAAGCTAAACAAACATGATAAATAAACATTCCATATAAACAAGTTAAACAAATTTGCTAAGCATAAATGCTAAAATAAACAAACATGCTAAACAAACTTGCCAAATAAACTTGCCAAACAATCATACTAAAAAGTTAATCAAATATGTACACAATCATGCTAAAATAAACAAATATGCTAAATAAACATGCTAAACAAACATGGTAAATAAACATGCTAAACAAACTTGCCAAATAAACATGCCAAATAAACATGCCAAACAAACATACTAACAATCGAGTTAAACAAACTTGCCAAACAAACATGCCAAACAGTCGACTTAAACAAACTTGCCAAACAAACATGAAAGACAGTCGAGTTAAACAAACTTGCCAAATAAACATGACAAAGAAACATGCCAAATGAAACAAGTTAAACAAATATACTAAATAAGCGCGGCAAATATGCTAAACAAGCATGCTAACGTAAACAAATATGCTAAATAAACATGATAAATAAACATGCCATATAAACAAGTTAAACAAATATACTAAATAAGCGAACAAGCATGATAAAAATAAAATTTTCATAACACAAACGAATACACGGAAGAAGAGAGCAAATAGCACCTCAAAGTTAATGAAAGGAAAGGAATAAATATTAAAAAATTAAATAAGAAATAACATTAGATAAAATAGTTCTGCATTCCTTTTCCCGTTTCATTTTTTTTTTTCATACCTGCTCTTGATTGGTGAATTCAGGTCTGTCCAATATGCCAGAGCGCTCCCGATTTTTTTGCTTGAAGCGTCCAGACCGGGAGATAGACAAGGAATGACGTAAGCGCCGTTTCTCTGCTTCCGGGTCAGTCAGAGCATCATCCTTTCTGAAGTCAAAGTCGTCTTTAGTTTTTGTCTTTTTGCCCCAGAACTTCAGGAAGGACATTTTCAATGAAGTTAAAAACCAGATTCTAATGTTCTAGCTCAAAAGTGTGTGCTGACGACGACAAAACAAATAGAACATCAGGACTTCCAAAGAGAGCTGGACTTTAGCAGTCTTTCTTTGTCAGTGTGCAGCTGAAGGTTGAAATTTACATAATATTTAAAGCCAATGCTTATCGACGGGAGAGGCCTGGGAAAAGTACTCCACAAGTGATTGACTGTTTTACATTAGAATCCAATTATGCTGCGCTCAAAACTCCTCTTCGCAAAAAATTCCTTTTTGCTTTTGTGAGGGCAGTAGGATACCTAATAAAACAACAGTCAGCCCACAATGATAAAACCACAAGGAAACACTCCAGCAACCTGGAACTTGACGTGGATGCTGTAGATGACGAATATATCTCAGGTCATGTTAGAGGTGAAATATGCGATTTGAATGAGCAGCATTCACATTTGATGTCACTTTCATTGGATGTGATGACCGTAGTTTTTTTTCCCTCAAAATGGAATTTGAAATGAACGACCTGAAACACAGTAAAACAAAATGAAACGGAACATAGTAAAATATTAACTGAAATGTAAATTGAGTACATGCTGTTTTGTTTTCAATGGAGAAATTTAAGCTTCATACATTCCACTAAGAATGAAGAGAAAATGGATAGCAGCCTTGATTATTATTTGGAATGAATTACTTATTTATAAACAGAAAGATAGAAAGACTAGACAAACAAATACGCAGAGCGACAGAGAACTGGTTGGGACGATGGAAGACAACGGATGTGGTCTGGGATGGACGCAGAATTAAAAGAACGCATACCCTGTTCGGATCCACAGTAAGCATGTGTAACACAAACACGCGAACGCGCTGATGTATGCGAGCAATAAACTCATCAAAACGCGAGCAATAAACTCATCAAAACAAATATGTTTATTGAAGAGTAGACACTTTTATTTCCACTGGGACACAATTTAAAAATAGCATTTAATATTCAAACATTTCATTAATTTTCTTCATGTTCGCAATACCTTTAAAACTCAAAGTAAGTATATAGGTTCTTTAAAAGCCCTAAAGGAAAATAGAATGAAAGATGGAGAGGGAGAGAACGAAAAGATAGATAGGATTGAAAAATGAATTTTTTTCTTACTCTGTTATATAGCTATTGCCATGTACACGATTGAGGGTGGGTGGGTGGAAGACAGAGAGATCGAGAGATCAAGAGATCAATTTTCTGTGATTGATATCTTTGCTGAGTAAGTATTATTTTCAATTCGAGGTTTCGGGCTATATATAAACGTTGAGTGTGCTGGCTAAGCAGTTTTCCTATTTACAAGTTCAACACTTTCACAATAAATTAGATAACAATAATAACCAAATAGGTGTAAGGATGTACACTGAAAGTGGCGCACTACTTTTAATCGATATCATTAGAAGCAGAGAGAAAGAATATGTCTTTATTATTGCAGTGTGTATATTACACACTGATCATACATTTATTCATCACTGAAATATAAATCTGAACATTTCACGTTTCGTCATTTATCGAGAATACACGAACAAATTCGACTGGCTTTCAGCGATATCGTATTTCAGCCATATCACTTCTCACAGTTAGTGAACTTGAACACTTCTCACATTTAGTGGACTTGAATGCTTCTCACAGTTAGTGAACTTGAATGCTTCTCACAGTTAGTGAACTTGAATGCTTCTCACAGTTAGTGAACTTGAATGCTTCTCGACACTCAGAAACCAGGAAACGTTATCGCCGGAACACTTAAAATAATTCGCGACCCATTTCCACTGCAAAATAGTATTTATGAAAGACAATACCCAAGGACGAACGGGCATGAACGTTGTAATCCCAACAAACACGAGGACATATCCACAAACGTACAGGCATAAGTGTTGTCATCCCAACAAAAAAGAAAAGAGTCCGCTGAAAGGAAAAAATAATCCGGGCTTGGACAGCACCGGAACTAAAGTCGACAAAAAACTTTCGACCCAAGGAAGTACGCCATAACTTAGCTGCAACACTGTAATAGAGCGTACTTTTTCGTCTAGTGCCCAAAACAGTTGGAGTCGACCGTAGCACCTGGAAACGCAGGCGGCCCGCACAACGCTGCAGAGATGCTAAAGATAGTTGCTGCGCCCGCCAGGCAGCTAGTGAGGTAGCGCGCATTTTAACTCGCTTTAGACTGCTTCTTCATATCGCGTTGAGCCGAAAAGTCCAAAGTAGCCAATGTATGTTGATAACATCACAACACACTCAAGATAAACTCAGGTACAGGTTTACTGTGGAGCACATGGCTCATTGCACTCCCACACACAATCACACCTCCCCCCTCCCCCATACACACATACGGATGCGCGCAAAAGTAAAGAATGATAAAACAAACGATAATATCAAGATGCGGCAAACCTGAGAACGCTGGCAAACCACGTGATCAAGTCTAAGCAAGGGCAATAACTAACTTTGATTGCAGTTAAAAGAATCAGAGAAGGGAAAAAGTAATGTGAGACAGCTGACAGCAAAGAAGAATGACGTCACTCACATTCTCTGTCAGTTATGTCGTACATAAACGCAAACACTCTTAATTTCTAACCGAAAAAACAGATACTATGCACATCTTCAATTGTGTATTCAAAATATACAAGCAAATCTAGTTGTTGTTTTTTAAAACTTAAACAGGCAAAATCAATGTTCAATCTCTCCCAACAAAACTGCCAACCAACAAACTTAATATCTCGGTCAGTTTATTGGCAGTGACAAGTCACTCTGTCTATATTGATTGTGAAATGAAGGATCGCCAAATTATCCCATTCACCTTTTAAACTCCCTTCTCTCCATGCAGATGTACTCAAATGACCTAGTTCAGAGTGAGAGACCACAAAGCTCAAATAAGCATTAACTCTTACTTGGGTAATCTCAATTGGCCTACATTAGCTATATGTTTAAGTGACTTTAACCTCTGATCTTTGACCACGTCCATTAAATGGATCTGTTAGTGTGGTGCAACTTAAATGTATATGCTTATGACAGGCCACGAAATCAAATGTTACATTCTTAACAAAAGTACGAAATCAAATGTTACATTCTTAAGAAAAGTACGAAATCAAATGTTACATTCTTAAGAAAAGTACGAAATCAAATGTTACATTCTTAATAAAAGTGCGAATTCAAATGTTACATTCTTAAGAACAGTACGAAATCAAATGTTACATTCTTAAGAAAAGTACTGAAATCTAAACACTATATTATTCCTTTTAAAAGTACTAAATCTAAATGCTACATTCTTAAGAAAAGTACTGAAACCTCAACGCTACATTCTAAAGTACAGTAATTGAATCTCAACGCTACATCATGCAAAGAAATGAAATCTACACCCTCTCCACGAGCATACCTTTGTTGTGTCCACGTCATTTACACGTCATTTCACGAATGACGTAATTTCATGAATAGAGATTTTTCATAAATGCACGCGTGCAGGTTCCCTTTCAGAACTGCTATGAACCGAGATCCGCAAGTAGATACACCACAGGTTTATGGTTTATGGTTTAAACCACAGGTTTAAAAAAAGAAAAAAATTAGATTAAAATTGGGGGAAAATAGCTATAGTCTGAAGATACACACATCAACATATTCGTTTGAGAGTAAAAATAGACATCTTGAGAATGACATTCCAAAGCTTCGTCATCGAATTCACACGTAACTTCCAACAAATAGGACAGTCACTAGTTTAACCTGGAATATCTTAACAAGACATTTATTTGCAAATACTCTTCAGTGGATGTACTGAATCGTTTGGAAAGCGTGAGAGTTTAAATGGATGTATTGAAAATAGTCTGAGTGCAGTACAGAAAGAAACACAGCGAACGAGAGAGAGAGAGAGAGAGAGAGAGAGAGAGAGAGAGAGAGAGAGAGAGAGAGAGAGAGAGAGAGAGAGAGAGAGAGAGAGAGAGAGAGAGTAATGGGAACTTTCAAAAGATAAGAGTTAACAGGGCAAATAACTCTTTTTAAACCTTTCCTTGCTGGCAGATGCAAAATAAGTTTAAAGACAGAACGTATTATTAGTTCTTACTTGCTGAGTCACGTTTTGAAGAAAATTGTTTACGCTTAAAAAGAAAAGAGGAAAACAAGAAAACAGAAAAGAAACAAGAAGGAAGTTTCTAAAAAAAAAAAATACAAGAATGGGTTTCAGAAAAGGAAGGAAAACGAAACAACAGCCACTGGCGTTAATAAATATTTACAACATTTTATAAAAAAAACAAATGCTTGCTCCAATCCGTTTATCAAAAAATTGTTCTGTCGTCTCTTTCAAGTTATATATGCATTCAATAATATTATAAATTAAATAGAAAAAGTAATGCTGAAGTTTGCTTGTATGTTTTTTTTTGCTTAACAATGACATTAACAAAAAAATGACAATAGTAAAACAAGAAGAAACTCAATAATATATTATTTTGGTATCAATAATTAATTCAAAATTTAGAATATTGACCATATTCTTTTCAGTACATTCTCTTTCTTTCTCTCTCTCTCACCCAAGACCCCAACCCCAACAACCCCCCCCGCACACACACACACACACACACACACACACACACACACACACACACACACTTTACACAAATTTACTATTTCTAGTTAGACATACCATATAATGAAACCATTCAGATTACAAGAATTAACAACAGAAAACCAACACTAATTCCATTATAGACAGCAAAGTACAATCTCGTATATAAAAGACACTTAAAATCGGTAGCAAACACTTGAAATAATTGCATTTTTCAAGACATTAGAACTAGTAAGCCTGTCGGCTCAGAAATCACGCCGATCGTTGTAAATAGCTTATTTACAACAGTCGTACATCTTCAAATGTTCTATCGTAGGGTCGTTATAATTCGCTGTCGTGTCTGTCTCTTTCCGAGTCGTCACCAAATCACTTCGTCTGTCACGGAATAATTTATTTCCTATTGTCCTTTGTTGCTTTAAGCACTCTCTGTAGCAAGTACTCTCTGTGGGATATGTGGAATATGGGTGGGTGCGGGGGTGGGGGTGTATGTCGAGCATTGGATACGAAGGTGTAGAAGTATCACTTTTCATTCGACCTTCCCTCCCCCCCCCCATTCGTGACCCATGCCTCTTCCTCTCCGTCATAATTTAAGGACTTTTTAGTTTTATTTTTTAAAAGTGTAATTGCGTGTCGGTCAAATTTGTTCAAACATATTTCTTATGTCGTCAGGTTAGCATTGTTTCTTCACGTGAACAGGGTTAAATTTCATTACACCTCCTCGGCCGCCATCTTACCTATCAGTGATGGTAACCGAAAAGGTCAGCGCGTACACATAATAGTGATGACAGCGCTTTAAAAAAAAATTTACCTCATAGTCACTTGCACTGAAGAATGAGTAATAATAATAATATGAGCAGTAATAATAATACTAATGATTACTCTGCATTTTGGTTAGCAGTCCCCTTTTCTCGTCTTTCATTCTGTCTGTGTGTTCATTTGTCTTTTTCCCTTTCCTCACTTCATACTTAGGCCTATAGTTTAGGTACTCACGGCATGTCGCCTACGTATCAAGGCAGGTCTGAGACAGCAGAACTGTACCACTCCACAGATAAACGTGCGCTTTTGTAAAAGTTCAACGCTTCAGCATGATGATCCATGTTCTGCGCCTGCTGAGTTGTCGACACTCATAGTGGGCCGTCACGCAAGAGAAGTCAAAGCCAAGTCACCAATCAAGCCGCTCCCGGAGAAATCATTAAGACTCTTCAAGGACTCCTTAAAGTTTGGCTTAACAACAGCGAGCAATTATACGTGTCACTGTCAAGCGGTGACCTACTTTTTTTCTTTACGTTGAGCAACGTGTACCCAGATAATAACAGGAGAGTTTGGTGCACCTGTCATAAGGAGAGCTCTTAGCAAGGCTATGGCACAGCTACAGGCAGTCCTACTACCCATATGTTTAAACCTCCTGCTGTTTATTATTATTATTTTGTTACTCTGGGACAGGACACGGCTATATTTCGACTATAACTTTTGTATAAGAAACAGGAAAATACATTCTTTTATTGAGAAGAATACTGATATTTTTGTAATTTTTTTTTTTTGGGGGGGGGGAGGGGGAAGTCCACGCTTTCAGTTTGCATGAAATATATATATACTGAGGAAGGAACTATGGTACTGTGAGTTCAGGGAACCGGGATTTTACTGCATGCAATAGCAGCCATGCGTATCGATAGCAAATCAGTCATCCAAATAAAGTAACAAGCTAAAAAGGTCAAGCAATCGAATTTAACCAGTACTCGTGCCAGTCAAAACAGCCAGTCAGTGCTCTAGGCAGTAGTTG
This sequence comes from Sinotaia quadrata, assembly GCA_028829895.1. NCBI lineage: Eukaryota > Metazoa > Mollusca > Gastropoda > Architaenioglossa > Viviparidae > Sinotaia > Sinotaia quadrata. The sequence continues at coordinate 23,108,340 of CM054179.1, read as the reverse complement.
GCAACCCTCCAACCGTCGCGCCAGCATGCCCAGAAAAAAATAATCAATCAGTCATCGACTAGTCAGTATTGAGGCATTGATATAGGCCTGCTTTGCGTTTGTTTAAGGACACATTGCCACACTTTCCAGAATCTGAAAGATCTACATTGCGTATGACGTATCTGGCAGTGGCGTTTGTAATTGCATATGTGATTATTATTATGATGATAACGATGCTATTGAAGATAATGATGATTAATTGTACATAGCGGTAAAATTATTGGATAAAGATGGTGATGATGAGGACGTCAACAATATGCAGACGTTTATTACAGAGACAAGTGTTTTTAAGGTCTTAAAATGCATTTTACACACTTCGCGTAGATAGCACTACAAAAGCTGTTTCTAACTTAAAAGTTTACGCTAGAAACAAGTTTGACAGTGCTTCCTAAGTAATTTTTATCACATTTTGAAATTTTGTATGATTGACTAAGTAATTTTATCACATTTTGAAATTTTGTATGATTGACTAAGTAATTTTATCACATTTTGAAATTTTGTATGATTGACTAAGTAATTTTATCACATTTTGTAATTTTGTATGATTGACTAAGTAATTTTATCACATTTTGTAATTCTGTATGATTGACTAAGTTTAGACCATCAGTCCAAAACTGTAAGTAGTAGAACAAAGTTATGCTTATAAAGGAAGACGTTTTCTTTATGGGCCTGTATAATCATAAAAACCGTCTAAATGCAATTTTTAAGAATGTCACAAGTGCATTTTGGAAGATTTTTCCAAATATTCCAAAAGATATATAAGTTATAAAACATGTCTTGCATTAGTATTAATTTGGAAATAATATATAATTTTGAATTCGAAATAAGTCTGAACACAATTTCTTTTCAATTACAGTTCTGATTAAAATATTTATAAAATTGTGTTACATGCAGAGGAGTCATTGAAAAAGAAATCATGCGTGTCACCTATTTTTACTGTAAAGATAGACTTGAGAGGGGAGAGAAGAAATTATGCGTGTCACCTATTTTTACTGTAAAGATAGTTTTGGGAGAGAAGAAATTATGCGTGTCACTTATTTTTACTGTAAAGATAGACTTGAGAGGGGAGAGAAGAAATCATGCGTGTCACTTATTTTTACTGTAAAGATAGACTTGAGAGGGGAGAGAAGAAATTATGCGTGTCAACTATTTTTACTGTAAAGATAGACTTGAGAGGGGAGAGAAGAAACTAGATAGGGTGAGGTTGGGGGGTGGTGGTGGAACCAATCGAAACGATCTGGAAGCAAGAATTTACGAAGAAAGCGGCGCCCATCAGTAGTAGACATTCATCACAGACATCAGCAGCAGAGAGGAAAGAAACAACAAGAAAATAAATAAATAAATAAATAAACTGCACAGAAAACGATAGCCTTTTCCTGCCGGAATGTTTAAACCGTTGCTTTCTTTCAAATTTTAAAAAGAATAAATGTTGATCTTTTGTTTAACCTTCTGGGTTTTCAGTACAAAAAGTCACGCGCTTTATTTTACTGTTATGTTGACAACGACCACAATGATTCGCCAATGACATTTTAAGGACCTGCCATTGCATGACCCTGCCGCACGTATCAGAAATGATTAAATTCTATATCAAACTATATCTAACAGCAAAGATACCCGGTTAAGGTACAAGTTAGGCGTCGATTAAAGGAATTAAAACATTAAAACCGGATTCGCTAGGAAAAGAAAAAGAAATACAAATTAAAAAAAATTGTACCGTCACAAAATCATATGTAGTTTTCGATTCATCAGAAGAGAGGGAGAAAAGCACACCTAATGATAATAAAATTAAATTTAAAAAAAAGTACCATACATTTAGCAATTACATCCTCTTATTTATCCTTCCGCAACAGAAGATAAAATAAATTAAAGAAAAAAAAATAGCTACACGAAGGTGCGGACAGTCGTCGTTAAGAAATCTGCATAATTCGATGATGAAAAGTTGAAATGTTAAAGGTCAATCGCTGTCAAAGGTGAAGCTTGCATTTCCTTGTCTTCAATAATTCAATTACACAGTAGTAACTGAACACCACTAACAATACACTGCCATGTCTGCATGACCATAAATAACATTTCATTGTGACTTGATGACGGATAAAACTGAACTTCGTGACACAACTCATAGCTATACCTTAAACACTATTTCACTTCAGTAGAGTCACGATCACTTGATTTCTTAAAGCATCATGGCAACAACAACAACAAAAATCCTCTAATCTGACGACAAATGACACTCTTTTAAATACTAAATATGAACCTAATAATACTAGCCCTTTCAGAAGATCAATCGACCACAAATGGCTAAAAGAAATGTAGGTTTGGTCCTGAAGGGTCTCCGGAAGACCGAAGAGTAAAACTATGATTTCATTAAAAGTTCACGGTCATAAACATTTTAATACAATAAAATCCTGCAAAGCTTTAAGTTTTATATTACATGTAGACAAGCGTTCTATTTGTATCATTGTCCAAACAAAATAATTGAGTGTGACTAGATCGCAATGACACATACACATACGCACATGAACGCACACACATAATCCAGCGAACAACTAAGCAGCAAGCCAAACAACTAGCACATATACACACTAATAAACAGGCAGCCAACTGACTACTCACATACACAAAGGAACAAAACTCCAACCAATTTTTAGTATTGATCTGCATAGAGTTTCCTAGTTGATTTAATTAGCAGAATTTTGATGATTGAATGTCCTGTGTTGTCTACTAGAATTTTGCCTTTGTGATTGCTTCAGGACAACGATAGTAATTGACTATTGAATCTCATAAATTATTTACATCCATGTCAATCGTTTATTGTTTATTTTCTTTGCTAGATAAATTTTATTAAGTTATTTACACTCGCACTTCTATTATTAAATTAGTTGACATACCATGCTTAGTGGGTGGGAGCCATTTTATTTATTAGAAAATGGTCAGTTCGCATGTCTTTCGTGGGTGTCCTGCTAAACTCTGAAAAGTGTGAAGGCCAGAATCATAGGAGCAAAGGTCCATCGTCCTACTAAAATTCCGCAAAAGGATTGTTTAAATAATTTGCCTGTCAAGTCTGTTCCCCATCCACCATATAGCTTTTGAAACCCTGCAATGTGTTTACTCTTTACTTGCAACAAATTTCAAGTCAGTGATGGAGCAGTGCAAAACCCAACACTTTCTGGCAAGCAACTATCTGATTGTGTCAATGGATCAAAATCAGACTTAGAAAAATGTTCATTTACATTAATAATTTTGGTGTTAAGTTGAATTTAAAGATGTGACTGTACTTGGATATTTATGTATTTTTGTTTAGCCGTCGTGAATGGGGATGATGTTTCCTTACAGATCGACGAAAATATGAGAGTGAAAGAAGTGAGAGAGAAAACCGTAAAAGTTATTATGCAAAGTATTTATGAGTACACCTTATCCTTGTGTTTCAGAGTGCCATGCTCCTTACTCCGTAACCTTGAGGTCCTAGGTTCGTTGTTGTCATTTGGACCTGTGTAAGACTTTTGCACCATAACTTTGTGTTGAAGTGCTGAGCACGAGAGTTGTTGTCGTTTGGACCTGTGTAAGACTTTTGCACCATAACTTTGTGTTGAAGTGCTGAGCACGAGAGTTGCACAGTGCAAACATCAACAAGGAAATACTGGGGAGAATGCTCTCCCTATTAAATAATTTTAGAGGAAGGTTGAATGTCGTGAAAGGACTGTTAGGGATATTGGACATAATTATCCTGTCTTCTTGGGACTGACTCACTGTGAGGACTGAATTGATAGTGCAAAGATTTCTGGCTGTAACTTATATAAAAGGACACTATATATGTGTTTGCATATAAAAAAAAAAACCACACAAGTGGAATCTGAAGCTGACTGTTGTGACGTCATGAGCCGTGCTACAGAAAAGAAGAACTTCGCCACGGCAACTCGAGCAATCGGTCTTCGTCCACGTGACATGGATCGGGTTGTAATTGCTATATCCTCTCTCCACACTCATTTTCTTCTGTGACAGGAGTATATGATCTAGAAATGCTGTAATTATTCTTTAGTGAATTTTAACGTTTGGACATGATGAAGTGTTCAATGATTTTTGATATTTGAAAACTAAATGTACTTAGTTGTTTCAAATTGACATAGTTAATATTGTTAATCGTTAATGAGTTACCCTTTTAGACGTATTAATATGTTATGAATGGAAAAATAGGACGGGTGGTAGCAGCCATATTGATTAGTTACAGACAGATCAACAATTATTCCTTAAGTAAAAGAAGTCCACATAAGCAGAAATTGTGTGACAGTTGAATGTTTATTTTCTTGTGTAGAAAGATTTTTCAGAAACCGCCGGGCTAAGTAAGATCCGCCATGTGGGACTGAAACTAGGGGTAATCCAATCAGAATATAATCTTTTAAATTACTGTTTGCTCATCTAAATTATCTTATTGATAAGTTAATAATTAGTAAAAATAACTGAGAATAATATTAAGAGACATTGGCGACAGAGCATATTATAAAAACACACACTTGTTTAAACTTTCAAAGTCGTTCTTTTCGAGTTTCGCACAGATAGTCCAGTAAAACATTTATAAATAATGAAAAAGTAATGTTAGCTCTTTCACAATTCACGAACACACGTCCATCCATCCATCCCTCTGTGGCGAAGTAAATTTACCTATTCCTATTTCTAAACTTAATTGTTATATAATTTTGTTAAATGTCAACGTGATCTGACCTTGGGCACTGCTTATGATGATACTTTCTGTAAGTATAAGAACTGGAGTAAACAACTCAGGTGGAGAATATGCTAGAATTTGCTGATGCAATCCAAACCAGTCCCAAGCAGATGAGTAGTTTTTCTGACTAATAGTCTCACATGTGCATAACAACTTCATCGAATGGGGATGGACCCAAAGCTATTTTGTTGAAGAAAGTCTACATTTTAATCACTTTGATTTTGATGAAACTCAAGCCCAGTCACAAAGGCAATCATTTATTAGCTTATGGTAAGTTAACTGACTGACAAAGAAAGAATGGATTTAGAAATATTTTATTCATGTTTGCTATTGATCCATGATTGGAATTGGAAAATGCTTCTGTAATCGAACAATTATTTATATGTTTACTAATTTGATTAAGTTGTACATTCTACTTGTGAATTTTGTTCCATGCTATATTTCTTGTAATTAATGTGTATCGGGCTAATGAATATTGTTGCAGGATTTGTAAGCTGAGAATGTGCATAAGAAATAAAGGGGTTTAGAGATGAAATAGTGTTGCCTTAATTTGACTTTTGCAGAAAGGAGTGCACATTTTATTATTTTTGTAACTTTCAGACTGCATTGACTATTCTACTCTACAGGATCACATTGGTTTGTGATTATCAGCATTATCGTGAAACTTATGAGTAAACAGGTTCCTGTAAGTTGATTCTTATGAATTCTGTTCAAGAACCAATATGACAGAAGTTGAAGTTTGAGTTTGGTCTCGAGAATTCATGAAGACTTTTCAACATTCCTCGTGTGTTTGAGTAGCGCACATGAAGATTCTAGAACTTTGATAGCGCATGCAAAGTTTTGTATGATTCTCTATGGTGTGCTTTTTGAGTGCATCCAAAATTCTGGAACAGTTGTGTAATATGCCTAGAAGGGTCACATTGGAATGAGTGTCTAATGTTTAATCAAACACTGTTATGAAGTGATATAAATATCAATGCTCTTTTGATTATATTTAATATGCTGTATATTTGATTGTTGATTTAATAAATTTATTGTTAAATTTATTAACCTTTTTGCACATAAACTTATGTTGGAGTAATAGTGGGTGGATGGGGGCTCGTGAAATATAAATAAAAGACGGATTTTTATTACTCCCTTATAAGAAGTTTCCACTTGCAAAAACATTATGCGACAATAAAACGTCTAACTTATTATTTTGTAAAGAGTACAGTTTTACGATACTCTTATAATCCGCCAAGTGAGAGACATGTTGGTCTTATGGGAGAATTATTAATAACTATAAATTAAGATTCTCAATCACTTGTATTTAGTTATGTTATTAATTAATAAATAATAATCCTGACGAGTGAAGGGTGTCCAGGTGTCTATCTATCTATCTATCTATCTATCTATCTATCTATCTATCTATCTATCTATCTATCTATCTATCTATCTATCATTCTCTCTCTCTCTCTCTGTACTAAATTTGTTTTAGCATAATTTTATTCCAGCAAATCCGAATCTTAAAAGCAAAAGCAATGCACTTTTAAAACAAAATTTCAAACATATAGACACGTGACATGTGTTTAACTGTGTCAAGAGAGGCATTCAAGAGAGGTCAAATTTGTGATGCAAACAAAATATATCTTCAAGCAACATTGTGTAATAAATGACTTCAGAAGACTAATTTTGCGATGCTGGCTAAGAGGAGAGTATATGTATTCTACAAAATATTGGACGATGTTTTGGAGATTTCTTTTTCGGGAAAAGAAATTCATTTTTTTCGAATAGGCGTTATCTAGTGTAAAGTCCGAAGTTTGACTTTTTCTGTGCCACTTACGCAAACGGTTCGTCTACGACAGGGGTCACCAGCACGGTGCCCGCGGGCACCAAGTCGCCCGCAAAGACCATATGAGTCGCCCGCAGACCTTTTTCTAAGTCTTTACATTATGAATAATGTATAAAGGCAAACTAGAAGAGTGTATCAAACTGGTAGCCCTTCGTATGACTCAGTACCCATGAAGTAGGTCTCAGTATCGAAAAGGTTGGTGACCCCTGCTCTACGACTATTATTTTATTACTATTACTTGACAGTAATGCAGATAAGATCAGAAACCTGTGCCTAGAAAGCCTGAACAACAGTAATGGTTACATAGATATTAAGACAGAATACTATTAAGAGAGGCGGTAGAAGCGGGGTGGGGGGTGGGGAGAGAAAGAAAAGTGTTAAAAACTGGATGCATAAAAAAAAATGGTGCAGACAATTAAGAAACAGAAAACAAAAAGACAATTAAAATAAGAAAATAAAACGGTTTTATTAAATGCTTTTTTTAAATTTCTTCTTCAGAAAGAAGTTTTGTTTTTCACGTAACAAACTTGGTGATATCTCTCAATATAGATGAGATGTTTCTTCACTACGCTGGAACTAAAACTCAGAAACTGCTGGCCTAACATAAATATTGCACACTAACAACTTCAATCCATTCCTCGTTTGTTTACTTTTTTAATTTGCTGTTGTAAAAATAATTCCTGATGTAAAAGGGTCCAACAAGTAAACTTTGCTAATGTATTGGATTGGAAAAGTATAGAAACCAACTTGAGTAGCTTTGTGTCCAGAAGGGGAAAGAAAAGATTTTGATTTTATTTCTCCTTAACTGCGTCTTGGAAATAGTTTTGGGTGGGGAGGGGAGGGAGGAGCGCAAATTACAGAATATCCCACTCTCCGTTTATCTCTTCATCTCACGGTCCATTCACTCCTCCCATCCTCCATGCATTAATCTACTTAAGCCATGGTGTCTCGGTATCAGATTTCTAACAGTAACACAAACTTCTTTTATCTGTTCATCTGATCTTTCTTTATACACTCCTCTGTTTTGGCACATTCTTGCAGCTTTTAGTTTTGGTACCCAATTCTACAGAATCCCAGTGCTGCAGCCGCTGATAATGCGAGTGGCAGGAAACTGAATCACTCATCCTTGTAAATCTTTGAACATTTTGCAAATGTTTTTCCAGTCAGACCACCTTCTGAAATGTACGTAAGATGCTCCTGAAAACTAACATTATAACTTTAAACAATGACAAATGACCGTACTCGGTAGCTTGTCACACGTGATACGCAAGGGGAGATAAAACGACCCGAATTTGTACGCTTGCCAAACAGGATAACGTGGGCAAGAAAAACCTGTTTTCAGCTTTCATTGACGGTTGGAGAAGTATTACAAGATTAATGCATAGGCGTTACGTTCGTGGTGCAGGATAAATCTAGAAATAAACGAAAGGTCTTGTTTGGCGAGTTTTTAAGCTGTTCTCATGCGCGCAATCAGCCGATCGATAGAAATTCAGGTTTGCGAAACCAAAAAGGGAGATAAGTGGCGATACGACTGGGATGAGGTGAATGTTAAATATGGTATACATGTGAAAGTACTCGTCATCAAGACAGGCAGGTGTGCTTGTGCAAAAGTGTGTATGTGGTGTGTGCGTGCGTGTATGTGCGCTCCTTGTGTGGAAGATAAATCAGCGGACCTTCAAATAAAACATGTCTATCTATCTATCTATCTATCTATCTATCTATCTATCTATCTATCTATCTATCTATCTATCTATCTATCTATCTATCTATCTATCTATCTATCTATCTATCTATCTATCTATCTATCTATCTATCTATCTATGTGAATTGTATCACAAATTTTATCTCACAAAATTAATCGAAATGTCCACAAATGCATTGAAACAAAGTTCATACACCCATACACATATAATTACACGTGCGCGCGGAGTATTGGCCACTGTTTCTTGAGTTTGCTCGGATACATAAAACATATACACAAATAATCATACCCTGAATCAAATGGGAATCACACAATATATATATATATATATATGTGTGTGTGTGTGTGTGTGTGTGTGTGTGTTTGTGTGTGTGTGCGCATGTGAAACCATGTATACATTTTATTTTTAACATTGCATTACCCAATACGAAGACAAGAAGTAATATTTTAGATCTGCGCAAACCCACAGGCACACGAAATCGGTGGTTAACACACGACACAACACACAAGGAAAATCAGGACTAAACAAATCTACAGTCAGCACGTAACCGTTCGATCTTTCTAATAATAGAAAATCCACCCACCACGTCGGTCTTTTGAGCACGACGGTGGGGTGTATACTCTGCTGTCAGCCTTTAACATGCAAACAAACAGTTGTTTTGATTTTCCTTTTCCTCCGTTTACTCCTTGTGTGACTTGTATGACATAGGTGTATATATATATATATATATATATATATATATATATATAAATGTGTATGTGTGTGCTCCTATTTAATCAGGACTGCTGGAAAGTAAGTGAGATCGCTTCCCATAGGTTTGAATAACGCATCGGATAAAGTGGCAATCGTCGTACTGCTACTGTCTTGATTAATGATTATGTCTTTAAACAAAAGGAGAAATAAATGAATATAAGTCTAATTATGGACAGAGAGAAAAAATTAGAAAAGAAAAACATGGACAAGGAGTAAAAAGGACAATTTCAACACAAACATACCTTGTTTGTCTGTCCTTTAAATTCATTCCAGTCCTTACTCACGCTCTATCCAATACACACACACACACACACACACACACACACACACACACACACACACACACACACACACACACACACACACACACACACACACACTCAAATCGTATTCTCAAGTTCCTGTGCAATCTCCGAGAAGAATACGCGATAGAAATCAGATTGCGGTAGCACAAGAGTGGAAGCAAGACAGTCGCCAAGCTCTTTTCCCACGACTGGGATTTCTCGACCACCCACTTTTCTTCCTTTTTTTACCCTTTGTTCTCAGTAAAAGATAGACCTAGCTTAAGTGTACTTAGTCATCAAGAGAAACATCAGTTGCCCTTGGAAAAAGAGAGTGAAATTAAACTGTATATCCTGTTATGGGGCTACAGTCCTGTTATAATTCTCCTCTCACCTTCTATAGTCTGTTGTGATTTATCCTCCCTGTCAAGGACGTTTTTTCTCGCCTATGGTTCCCCAGCCCTGTCACGATTCCCTTTCCATCACTACTATTATAGATTTTGCGGTAGTTCCTCCTCTTCTGTTACATACCCTACAATGAATCTCCAGCCCTGTCACGATTCCCCTCTCGACTTTGTGCTGTGTATCCTGTTTTAGTTCCCCATTGTATCGTGATTACCTCCCCGACCCTATATTATATATTATATTTTGTTTCTGTTCCTGTCCAAATTCTCCTCCTGCAATTATATCTTGTTAATATTTCCCATTTCTGTCGTGATTTCCGTCTCACCTCTATGGTCTATGTCTTGTTATGATTTTCCACTCCTGTCAAAATTCTCTTCTCGCCCTTGTGGCATATATCTTGTAATTGTCCCCCCCCCCCTTGCTTTCATGATTTTTTCCCTTTTCACCTCTATCTGTGTAGAACTGTAGATGGTTTGTGAAGCAGGCTGGTATGTAGTTGGACGGAAAAGCGGATTGTTAGCGAAATTTTGTTTTTCTCGTAAGTGCTGGATTGGGTGGAGAAAAATAGCAATAAAAAGTTTATATTTTTTCGTTTGCTTACACACTTGCCAAGACGTCAGCATCACAATAGCTACACGTGCGTCCATCTGCTAAATAAAGGTGCTACTCATCGATCAATCCATCAATTATTAGTGTGTTGTGCGTTTGTTAAGTAGTGTGCGTTGTGCGTTTGTTAAGTAGTGTGTGTTGTGCGTTTGTTAAGTAGTGTGTGTTGTGCGTTTGTTAAGTAGTGTGCGTTGTGCGTTTGTTAAGTAGTGTGTGTTGTGCGTTTGTTAAGTAGTGTGCATTGTGCGTTTGTTAAGTAGTGTGTGTTGTGCGTTTGTTAAGTAGTGTGTGTTGTGCGTTTGTTAAGTAGTGTGTGTTGTGCGTTTGTTAAGTAGTGTGTGTTGTGCGTTTGTTAAGTAGTGTGCATTGTGCGTTTGTTAAGTAGTGTGTGTTGTGCGTTTGTTAAGTAGTGTGTGTTGTGCGTTTTGTTAAGTAGTGTGTGTTGTGCGTTTGTTAAGTAGTGTGCATTGTGCGTTTGTTAAGTAGTGTGTGTTGTGCGTTTGTTAAGTAGTGTGCATTGTGCGTTTGTTAAGTAGTGTGTGTTGTGCGTTTGTTAAGTAGTGTGTGTTGTGCGTTTGTTAAGTAATACTTAGCGAAAGTCAGAAGCGTACCTAACATTGAAAATAAACTGATATTCACATTCACGTCCAAGATTTTACTGATTCATTGACATAAGGTAAATACATGTAAATCTCAAACAAATATATCAGTATGTGATTTGCATGAATGTGATTTAAATTACGACACAAAGTTTTGTTCATATAGAATAACAACAGGTTTTTTTCAAAGTTATTTCTTTGAAAGATAGAAGCAATGCACGAAGGGAGTCCATTTGTTATATTTTATATTTAAATGTACAAAACCTTCACCGGAGGAATTGATAAGAGAGGTCATTGCAGTTGTCTTGGAATATTGCATGCATTTCAAGAGTTATCAGTCAAGCTATCGAAAACAAGTCAGCATGAAGTGATCTTGAACATACAGCAATCAGCATATAAGTACTCAGATAGACGTTATTGCAGTGGCACAACATGTGCCCAAGTACAGACGAACTCACGAGAAGAATATCTCTTTGAACTGAAGAAAACTATGCCTAAAAAACATAAACATTTATTTATACAGTCAAACATAGATAAGAAATAGTCGCAATCTGTATATTGATCCTCTAATCCCTGACAAAGACTGTGTAGATCTGAGCGCAAGTCACATCTTGTCTTGTCTAGAGCGAAGACGTCACACAATGTCGAAGAGTACTTTTCTCCATGAATTATATAATTATTAACTATAAATCGTGTCTGGATATTAATTACAACCGAAACATAAGCTGATGAGGAGATCTTAGTTTGTGAGCAGGTTGTTTTTTTTTACTCCATGAATGCGCTTGCTGGGAGATGTACTCAATACGTCGAGACTATTTCTCTCTCAGCAAGGACTAATTAGCATATTAATAACGTGTGCATGCTAGTCACCCATAATTTCCAATGACGGCTTGCCATGAACCAAGAGAATAATTTCCTATCAGACATCGAGTGTGCATTTTCATTCTCTCGCTGCTCAGATTTCGTGATCTCGGACATATTTACTCATTACATACGGCCAAAAACGTAATACAAAATGTCAACATTTTCGGCAATATATTTCCTAGACTCTACTGCTACATTTTCTGTGATGTTATTTTAAAAAAAAATATTAACATACTTTCACCAAAGTCCTACAATAATATATATAAATAGTACAGATACAATCGTATACCGATCAATATTTACAGGAAGTGAATAATGATAGAAGGGCTATGACCTTTCTTTATGAGACCTCCGTTTTACAGTGTAGAACCAGCGCCTTAATTTACCTAATGCTAAAAGTTTACTTCCCCAGACGTGACCCACAACGGCTCTTATGCGAAAGCACAAGTTTAAAAATTGGAAATCACTGACAGTCGTAACCAAAAAAAAAAAAAAAAAGAAACCGCGGAAAATATCTATCTAAATCTGAACATCTGAACACGGGGTGACCACACACCTTCACTAAGACCAACCCCGTTCCCTTTCTAATGAAGCTCAGCCCGGTTACCAGTCAACGCAATTACTATTAGTTAACTATAACCCTAGCCGTTGGCTAGTAACAAACATTCGGCCTAATTTAGTACGGCGTTCGCTTTACTGCTTCGTCTTAGTTCCCGATAAGAAATCAACCACTCTTCGCCCCAGTGATCAGAGGGCAACGAGTACTGTTCGATTTCTGAGAACGCTAATCAATTGACTTCCGAAAACAGTCAGATCCGAAAACAGTCTGATCCGAAAACAGTCTGATCCGAAAAACAGTCAGATCCGAAAACAGTCAGATCCGAAAACAGTCTAATCCGAAAACAGTCTGCCTGTTTTCGTATATGAAGTAATCCACGCAGTCTGAATCTCACTGGCAGATATCGTCTCCCCTCTAAAATTTGAAATCAGTATATACGTGCAAACACTACAAATTAAATACATGTCCAAAAATAATAATTAATATATAATTAAACAGAGATCCGAATTTGATCCATCCATCCATTTATCTATCAATCTCTCTATCTATCTATCCGTATGATGCCAGTGAACTAAATCAGCAAATAAAATTCACTTGCGACATAAGACTATCAAACAGATTAGAAAATTGCATGAAAGGCGCCATAAGTTCCCAATGCAAACGAAGGGGAGAGGGTATTCATCATTACAAGTTTTATTATTATTTTTTTTTGGGGGGTGGGGGATCACAAATACACGCACATACCGCTTATATTCTTTCAAAAAAAAATGTCCTAAATCTGGAGGTCCCTTATCCTCACCGTGAACGGCAGTGACCTGGTTATTCCCGGAAACAGATAGACAGACATGCGCATATGCTCGAGTAATCAGCATGCAGTGTACGGAACATAGAAAGATGATACGTGGCAACTGAGAGGAGATGATTGCAAAGATTGAAATGGTTCTAGAACGGCATCTCCGCTCCCGACTTCTGATATTAGTTTCTCGTCGCAATGACGAATGTTGTGCCCTAAATCGTCATAGTTTCTCGTCGCAATGACGAATGTTGTGCCCTGAATCGTCATAGTTTCTCGTTGCAATGACGAATGTTGTGCCCTGAATCGTCATAGTTTCTCGTCGCAATGACGAATGTTGTGCCCTGAATTGTCATAGTTTCTCGTCGCAATGACGAATGTTGTGCCCTGAATCGTCATAGTTTCTCGTCGCAATGACGAATGTTGTGCCCTGAATCGTCATAGTTTCTCGTTGCAATGACGAATGTTGTGCCCTGAATCGTCATAGTTTCTCGTCGCAATGACGAATGTTGTGCCCTGAATCGTCATAGTTTCTCGTCGCAATGACGAATGTTGTGCCCTAAATCGTCATAGTTTCTCGTCGCAATGACCAATGCTGTGCCCTAAGTCGTCATAGTTTTCATTCAGCAGAAATACACACACCGATGTTTATTCCATGAATAAAAGCAGCGGAGTAGTTCTGCTTGTGTAATATTTAATTATATTTTTTTGTGGAGAGTGTATTGTTGTGTTACATGTATCTTTAAGATAGATATATTGTATTTTCAAAATTAGAAATTGTACGATAGATAACTGCGAACAAATCATCTATTGCCAACAGTTTATTCATACTTATGAAATATACTCTTTTCGAGAATAAAAAAGGAAAGAATTTTCTAAATACAGTATATTTGTTGGGAAAGAGTTTCATAAAATAAAATAACTAAATACACAAAATAACTATGGTAAACCACAACGACGCTAATAACAATCATGATGCTTATGGTGATATGTAGCAATAGTAATAATAAACAATAATGTCATTAAATTATCTACGCAATCCGTACATAATAAACAATAATGTCATTAAATTATCCACGCAATCCGTACATAGATGGGAAACATTTCTCTTCCACTCTAGGCAGCGTTACTATTTTGTTTTTGTTTTTGCCTGAACACTCACTACTCGCACTATTCATTCAGCCAAGAGATTTGAAGCCTCTTTCTCTAAACCCTGTCATACAGATTTACATAACTTTGATGCAATCCTTGCTTATCGCCACTTACAGCAGGAAATTTTTCTATCGCGAAATCGCACTGTCACGTTACTGATGGACGACCAAGCCAGAGGGTGTTTTTTTTTTTTTAAACAGAGGTAGCAGGCAGCCAGTAAAGTGTAGACGTGTAGATATGATTTAAAGGCGCCGTCGCCCACGAAATGAACTCGTGAATACAGCAGTCTTGAAAGAGTATATAGTTTTGTGATAAATATTGCATACATTTACCGTACGCCAGACTGTCGCTGCCGAAAGTTTCAAACTTGTTTGCTCACAGCCCTCCATTCCCACCCCCCCAACTCGCCGATGGGCTCTGTGAACAGTTCCCATGGAACATGCTCACATAGCGTGACCTCTTTCTGTCTTGAACGTTAATGACTGAAGCGATTATGGTACGCAACTCTGTCATATTATCGGTGCATGGCTGTAATTTCCAGTTTTAATCTTAAGACAAGATGATTACCGCTTCAGGATGGATTGTTCAGTAAATTTGTTATAAGAATTTATGCTGGTACGTACGACCTGTTTTCATGAATACACGCAGCACGCCTTAAAAACAAGCGACAGGAAATAAGTACACGAGATCTAGGATAGGCTGAATGGACTTGGTCGAACGCACGTGGTGTCTGATGCACAATGACTGATGCAGAATGTCTGTTGTAGCATGTACAATGAAATATATATATATATACACACAGACATACATAAATGTATGTTGTAAGAGGTCTGTTATATCATCTAACATCACACATTTCTTGTAGCAAATCCAATGAAACATGTCTTCAGTAACTGGTTTCTTGCTACAGGACTAATGTTAACAGGTCTAAAGTAACTTATATGCATTGTGTGACACAATGCGATCCTAGTTGTTGTTTATGATTATTATTAATCATCCTCAACTAATTACAACTGTTCAAAATCTTAATTTATGCTATTAATAATTCTCCAGAAGACACCACTCACTTGGCGGGTATGTGGGTGCTGCAAACGTTTTCTCTCACAATATTAAAGTCAAACTTTTACTGCCACACATTAATTCTGTAGGTGGAAAACTTCTTACTAAAGGAGAAGTTAAATCCGTCCTTAATCTATATTTAGCGAGCCCCAATTCATCCACTCTCTCTCGAAAAAATGATTATCAATATGTATAAGAATGGCAATAAATTTAACAATGAATTTATTAAATCAGCAATCAAATATACATATAACAAATACAATGAAAAGATATTCAATATCAAATATTTCCAGAAACCACATTTGAATAGTTTCAATGCCTATGCATTCTTATATCCTAACACATACGTCAACAGTCAGATTAGTGTAAATATAAATCACAGGATAGGTCTCATCAGAGAACAGAAATTGAGTTATAGAGATGAGAGTGATAATAGTTTGCACATAACCTTGTCTACGGGTCAACTCTTCACGAGTTCTCTAACATGTTGTAGAATATTTCACGAGCAGTTGCTCTCTCTCGACTAATCTGGGCGCTCCTTTGCCATATTAGTTCCCTCAAGCAGAACAACAATGAAGCAATTTCCAGTAACTTCCTTATGCCAGAAATTCCAAGTTGCAGTTGAGCATTCAATGACATCATACAATTAAAAGAGTGCAGTGTATCCTTACACTTACACTCTGGATAGATGCTTCTCAAATATAGCATTGTCGAAGTGGTTAATAAATAGATATATTGGGAGATTCTAGTACAAGAATGGCTGCTTCTTCAGTGTGAAACATAATCAGGGAACAAACACTAAGTTTCCAGTTTATTCATCCCTAACTACATTCTTTCTTACATTCAAGTCTCAACTTACAGTTTCCTACAACAGTATTTATTATTATCCCGATACATGCAAAATAAATACAACATAATAATTTATGAATATGTTCACTAGAAACAATGTCTTGTGTGTAACATATAACATACAAGCATATTAATTCACAATTATAGAAGTAATAGTCTACTCACATAATACATCTCAACATAAAATGCAAGTATAGCATATCAATAGCAAAATGCACGAAGTATTTTTAAGTCCTTTCTCCTTCAATCCGTCAGTTAACTCACCATTAAACTAATGGCTGCCTTTCATGACCAGACTTCTTCTACATCACATTCAAAGTGATTAGAAAATAAATTCTTTTCAACAAGTAAACTTTTATCTCAGCCCATTGGCTGGTCTCATTCTTGTAAATCTTAACCATTGGATAATTAACAAAATACTCATCCATCTAAAACCGGTTTAGATTATATCTGCAAGCTCTTGCATATTCTTTACATGAGTTGTTTACTCCAACTCTTACACTTAAAAATATCAGCATAAGCAGTGCCAAGGTCGGGTCACGTTAACATTGGCAACAAAGATATAATTATTATGTATGAAATAATTTGGGCGAATTTACTCCGCCACACATTGCTTTTCAGGAATATTTCTGATAACTTATCTCCCCCCGAGATCTTTATTTACAAAAACCCAAACATGGCTGATGCAATATGTCGGTTGCTACATATTTTGTTGTTGCTTAGAAATGAAACATAATGGTATTACTGATGTAGTCAACTTGTAAAAAAAAATAGTTTTACCAATAAATACCTATATTGTTAAAAGATTTGAAGTACAGTAAACTGATATTTGCTCTGTAAGTAAAGAAATTTACTAATCAGACAAGCCTAAATATATATATAAATAAAGAAAGAAAACAAAGAAAATAAAACCAACAGAAAAATACGGAGCTATATGTTTGAATTCTTTTCGTTATTAACCACACGAAACGCGCGAACACTAGGGTATATAGTATGTTTCATTCTGCCCATGACGACTTCTTAAAACCTTTCTGAATCTTGAGTAAACACCAAACAGCGATTTAAGGGACGTAACTCTAATTGTGCTACTGTCTGCCCATCTCGCAATAAACTATGTTACATGCATCACGTTGGCGCAACATCAAATAACACAACAGACCTTTTGACAGGAACCTGCAAGCAATATCACCGTATTCAATCTGAGACGACATGCAACGTGGAAAATATAATTACAAGATTCATGTAGCACTATGGTAAGCTTGTTAATTTACTCAACTTTATTGCACAACGTGTGTCTGTGTGTGCATGCGCGCGCGCGTGTGCGTAATTCAAAGAGGAAGCAATGTTCTCAGCTATAAGGAGGTGTTAGATTACATCCAGCATTTACACATCAACATAATTAAAGGGGTAAAGAATGAGAATAATCAAATCTACCCTGAAAACACTGTTGTCATTTCTAAGAGATGAAAGCTACCAAGAAGTATGTTCGTA